>VZDJ01007749.1:17076962-17150206 GCA_008694505.1 Cyanoderma ruficeps
CTCTCTCTTTCTCTCTCTCTTTCTCTCTCTCTTTCTCTCTCTCTTTCTCTCTCTCTTTCTCTCTCTCTTTTCTTTCCCTTACACTCCCTTTATTTTTTTTTCAGTTCATAATTTGAAACCAGCGGATATTCAGGTGATTGCTGCCCTGGGAGATTCACTCACAGTAAGTTAAAATCACTGGATAGCCATCGATAAAGGTAGCAATGAAAAACTTGCAATGAAATTTTTGATAATTTAACCTGGGAAATGGAATACGTACAGTTATGTCCTGTTGAGCCAGACATGTTTTTCACCTTTTTTTTCCATACTCCCTCTTGGCTGATTGGTAATCAGATCATGAGTCTAATCTGAGTGCACAGTTCCCATTTAAAGTCCACAAGAGTGCCCCACGAGGAAGAGATGTAAGATTAGATTGTGCAGCAGCAAAACTATTCTCCTAGAGTGGACTTGGAACAATTGCTTTTCTTTACTGGTTTCTGGCAACTCCCAAGGTATTGGCCCTGCAAGCTGTTAGTAAGCAGCGTGAAGAGAAAGGAAAAGTTCAGCAGCTGATTGTGTATGTCTGTGTATCTATATAATATGATAAATATACATATGATAATACCAAAGCCTATAAAACCATAGAAATTCGTACTAACTAAACATAGAATTAAAATTGCAATAGAACATCAGGTGTGTTGAGTTTAACTTGCCTTGAGAATTTTTTTATTTTAACACTAGGAATAGTGTTAGAAATAAAAAAAAAATTTCCTAGTGCTATGTAAGCTCATTACCCCTAGACTGGTTGTGATTCTCCAGTCAGTGGTGACTGCATTACTGCTCATGTCATAATTCATGTTTCCTACATGTTCTGTGCTAATTATCACATTAAATCCTTGTAGTCTTTTTCCTTGGAGAAACTGGGAAAGACATAACATCACTGTACAACTTTTTAATGTGAGGAATGTTATAATAAATTATTCATTCAGGACCACTGCTATCTTATTTATTCCTTATGTAAATTTAGAATTATATGAGTATTTTGAACATTCTCAAGTAATTTTTCCCCACTTGATCTAATCATGAATTGATAGAAGAGGGTAATTCATTGGAATGGAGTTAAAATACTTTCAGCCTTTGATCTTCTTGAGAACAGGGATCTGTTCTATTTTGGGAAGATGACGTAGCTTGCTTCATTAATATGGTTTTTAATTATTCTCGCCAGGATCAGTCAGAGAACTAGTTACTGTAGCCATGCTTATTTTCTGAAGGTGAACTCTTCTTCTTCCAGGCAGCTAATGGGGCAGGATCCAGACGCCATGATGTTCTGGATGTCCTGACTCAGTACCGAGGTCTTTCTTGGAGGTGAGTCCCAGGAATTTTCCCTGCAGTGGGAGAGAATCCATTTTCTTCAGTTTTGCTCGATATAGTTGTTTTTTGTAGCAAATGAAGGATTGTGGAAACTGGATTTGATGTCACATTTTGCATGATGGCACATGGCTGTGCCATGATAAAGAAAATACTCAAACTAGTGGTTATCTAGACTACAATGTAGCATGGCTGGAATAGACCTGGGTACATGGAGAAATGGGGTCCTTGTTAAGAAGTTATTTTTCAATCTCACGGTGGTAGGAGACCCTGGAATGGGCTCTTCTAAACTCCATCGCCATTGCATCATTTGCTCTTTTTGTATCCTGTCTGTTCTTGCCCAGTGTGGCCTACATCACCCATTTCTCATTTAAAATTGGTGGACTACAAAAAATCTTTTCTGCTGTTGTTTCATATGCAGTATCTCTTTCCTTGGTCCTTTCCCAATGTTGCTTACATCATGGAGAATAGTTTATCAATTATGAGTCAATACAGACTTTTACATATGCAGCGTGTTGTTAGACACATCAAGAGGACTCTGGAGAAAGGCGATCACACTCACTTGTTCATCTGCAACTGTATGATTTAACACCAAACTTGTCAGGCTGATCTTCTATTCATCATATTTTACCAATCTAAGTCACTGCAACTTTAGAATAAAGTTAAGCACGTTCACAGAAGCATAGAATGGCCTGGGTTGGAAGACACCTTAAAGCTCATCTGGTTCCCACCCCCATGCCATGGGCAGGGACACTTTTCACTGGACCTTGGTGCTCAGAGCACCACCCAGCTTGGCCTCAAGCACTTCCAGGGATGGTATTAGTGCACTTCAAAATCTGTTGCAGATTAAAGGGACACTACAAAGGTGTTCTAAGTCAAACATGCTATATTTTGATCTTTAATAGTAATCTATTGACATTTTTTTTTGCAACAAGCATACTAGTACTTTTTTCAGCATGAAGGAGAATAAAGAGCACACAGACATAATGGTGAATTTCACCAGTCTAGTAATATTCTTCCAGTTGAGTGAAATGTGAGTAGGGAGAAGGCAATGGGTGAAGGCAAAGGTATTGATTTTACTTACCACTCTGAAATATATGCTTTTAGAACTTTTTGTTTTGGTTAGATTTGGTAACTAAAAATGGAAGCTATAAATATTTTAATAAGTACAGCTGTAGCAAAGGTGGCAGCCTTCAAAAAAATCTCATTTCTTTCAGCTGGGTTTGAACATATGCCAAAACACGTGAAAGAGCTGAAAGGACAGCTACTGTGCAGGGCTTCTAATATGATTGTTCTGCGGGAGCTGAGAGTGTCTGGGATGTGGTGACCCCCTGGGGACAGGCACGCAGAGCTTGGGTGGGCTCAGCACAGCCCCAGTGTGGTCTGTACATGGGCAGTAACCCAAAAGGGGGCACTCTCCTACCTTGTTCATTGCCTTGCCGAGTCCATCCTTACCACACTTTTTTCCTGTTCTTTTTCTTAACAGTGCTGGAGGAAATGAAAACATAAGCACAGTCACAACATTACCAAGTAAGTGACTTTTTCTGTAAATTTGATAAATATGTGGTGCTGTTGATTATTTGAATACCTGCTATTACAGAAGGAGACAGGAGAAAAGGACTGAAATCTGTAGCATGACACAAGCAATCCCTTTGTGCTTAATGTCCACTGCTGAGTAAAAGTTGCATAACAACTAGGCTGTAATATGCTGTGCATGACTTAGCTATGCATTTTGTGATTCCTAGGTTTTGGTTGTCTCAGAATTCTTCTGTTGGTTATAGTTCTGTCTAAAATGTGTTTGAGATAGATGAATCAAACATCTTAGCTCATAGCCTAAAGAAACTATTTTGACTGTATGGGAAAGTTGTTTTAGGCAGGGGCAGAATCAGATTACAAGATCAGATTTTACATGCTTTATAAAGGTCAGGACATTTTAGATCTGAGGTGTTTGTAAGACTTGTAACTTGTAACCTAAGATCTAGAAGGGAATCTGAGGTCTTTGGGGTTAATACATCTGGGGCCATCAGGCTAAAGGATTTGATTCCAACCTGTCTTCAGTTAGAGCATGATGCTATGAGGTTCTCCTGCCTGAGTATAGGGTTACCCAGCCTTGTTTGCCAGGCAAAATGGCACTGCTAGTCAAGATGGTCGTGTTAGGCCATGAGATATCTGACCTCACGAAATTCAGAAATCTTGAAGGCAGGGAAATGGTTGTATGGTGATAACTTCCATGTTTATTATACTCAAAGTTGATGATTTTTTTTTTTCATAGCTATCTCCTACAGCTTTTTAATGGTCTTTTACTAAAGTCTAATCTTTATTGCCTTTTTTGTTACCTGCTGCAGGAAGCAATATTTCAGGGTGCTATCTCTTTCTGCAGATATTCTTCGTGAGTTCAACCCATCCTTGATAGGGTATTCCACTGGCACTGGAAGACAGAATTCAAAAAATGCTGCATTGAACCAAGCTGTGGCCGGGGCTATTGCAGAGTAAGAGGAAAACTTTTAATTTTAATAGAAATTTGATTTTTTCTATAAAATTTCTTGTGAATAAAAAAGGCCCGAACCCTGGACTTTGGCAGGAGCACACTAAGTCTAATAGGCAAAGATTTCCTTATCCTAACTATTGCATGAAGGCCAAGAAATGTGATGAGACCTTTGCAGTGTTTCTAATCTATGTCAAATAAATTAGCAACAAAAGCAATACTTTCTCTGACGTTTTCAGCCAAGAAAGCCACAGCATTTTACAAGCATATTCAGAAAGCTGTCCTATTGTGAGTCAGACAAAAGATATCTCCACTTTATAGGAGGTGTATTCAAACCCTCTTGCCATCAGGACCAGGAGTTTGTGTAGAGACTGAGAAAATTGTGGATTGTTTAATTCCTGATCAGCCAGAGCTGGGAATTAACTAGAGATCACTATGCACCATCTTCAGTGCAATTCATATCTTATTTTTTTCCCACTGATAACAGTTCTTATAAGACCTACTTCAGTGCCTTGAGGCATTGGTACAAGCACATGCACTTCAGAGCTATGCCCATTGACAGCATCTGTCTGATGGTGGGAAAAGCGCATTTTCTATATTGTTTGTAAAAGAGTAACTATGCAGCATTTGCAAAGTAGCCCAATGCCTGTTGGATGTATTTTCTTTTTCCATCACTGTCTCAAAACAGCCTTTGTTGGCTATATCTTATATTCCATTCAATGAAAATCAGACTTTCTCTGTGGTTTGGGGGTTTTTGATGTCCATTTGTCAGCTTTCCTCTTTGCCTTGTTATTTATGCAGGATTCTTTATTTAAATTTGTATTAATTTATTTTATGATATTATTCTTCTTTTATTTTAGGGATGTTCCTGGACAGGTTAGGAAGCTGGTGGACCTCATGAAGAATGATACTGTGAGTTCAACATGTCATGAATATCTTTAGAAGGAAGCGATGTGGCATTATTAGTTTCTAACAGACCAAGAGCAGATCTCAACAGTGAATGCCCAACTTTAAAGCTGTAGGTACAGCAGGGTACAGTGTAATACTTCCCAGTGCAGAGTGTGAGTTAGCACAAAATCATCTGTAGCTTAGTCTTAAATGAATTCTTACCAGCATGTGATAGTTACTATCAAACCCATATAACTGTAGCCTTTTCATAATTTTTTCTGCAAGGGGCTGTAAATACAGTGCTGTTGCTTCTGCTGCCAACCTGTGTCACCCTGTAAGATAACAGAACCTTTTCTCTGTGAGGATTTTGCTGTGGTGCTATTACTTATCTTGGAAGCAGGTGGTTTTTCCAGCAAAAATGATGCATGCTAGGATGTTGAGGGCAAGCTTTTCAAGTAGCAAATCATGTGGAGTGAACACGTGAAGTGAGGAAGGGACTTGTTTTCCATAGAAAAAAATCAGTCCCCTCTTTCGTCTGGTCATCAGCTGATTTTTGATTTATACATTTATTGTTAGGAATTACTTGATTAATGGTCTGTATAATACACATTAGGTTGAGGATTGCTTGCATATTTCTCACCTCAGCTCGTGCTTTGAATATTTGCTATTTGTAATTTGACGAATGTGCAATGCAATCAGTGACCTAAGTTACATTATAATAGTTTGGCTTTTTAATTGTGCAGCTGGAAAGCAGCCAAAAAGTCTTCAGGATATCTGTGTGTGTGTTTAGTGTAAATACTCTGGTGCGTACATATTGGCAAAAATATTTTCATTACCTTCATTCTTGATTCACTTTCTTGTAAACAAAATTTCTATCTGATGGATGCATCTGAAATGAGATTAAAAGGAACAGCAACTAACAATGAAGAGCTGGATAGTTTTCATTCAAAGCTCCTAAGCACTACTCTGCCGAATTTATTTGTCTGAGAAGGTTAACAGAAATTAATGGAAATATCTTTTATTTAGGTAATAAATGCTTTTTATATAACTAGTGAAGTTCATTCTGACTAGAAAGCATGCTCATAGTAGAGGTCATATGTCTTTGATTTACCCTCACTTTTTAAAACACTTGTTGAGTGCAGGAGGAGGCTTCTCCCTCTTTTTTTTTTTTAACATTTTGAGACCAGACTACTGAATGGCGTGTTTACTAGCAGGGATATGTTGCCTCCTGCCTTTGGAGGAAGATGTTTTTAAACCACTGGAGGCTGGTGCACTCTTGATGCTTTTCTTACTGGTGTTTTGCACTGAAATTAAAGCATTAGAGTATGGAGCACAACCTCTTCAAGATGCTACTGAGCATATCTGAAGCTTTCCTCAAAGCTAAGAAGGTGATAATTTACTGTAGCATAATTACCTTGATTTAGCTATCCCTTTGCAAAATCCTTGCAGAAACCAAAAGTGCTGTAATATTTTACCATTATTGTTAGAGTTAGTATTGCCCCACTGTTCTTTGCTGTTTGTCTCACAGCAAGTCTGAAATATACTGTCCCCCAGGGTTTACCAGCAGGATGGTTGCATTATTTATCACACAGTAAAACACGTACCATAATTTTTGCTATGAAGATATATTTCTAGGACTGCAGGAAGAGTCACTCTGTATGCACAAGATATTACTAAGAAAAGCATACAGATAGATTTTGAGCAATAGTTTTCTGAAGCAAATAGTTTTTCATTATGCTGTTGATACTGTAAATCTGGTTTAGATCATAGCAGTTTCTACATCTTCAGTCGTAACTACAAACTTGTTATGGAATGATAGCCATGTACTCTGAGAAATAGGAAATTTGTATTTGGTATGTTGCTGGCATCTCCCTCATTTTCTTTTTTTAATTAAAAACTTGTGTTCCATCTCTTTCTCTGTAGAGAATAGATTTTCAGAATGACTGGAAGCTCATAACACTTTTCATAGGAGGAAATGACCTCTGCAAATACTGCGACAATCCAGTGAGTTTCCTGCACCCTGAACTGGGCCAGTCAAGCCACAGGGTCTTTATGAATTCCAGGGGGTAAGAGGGAGGAACTCGGTGGGTGAGACCAAAATAGCCCAGGTCTTAATTGTGCAGCTCTGGAATGTAATGGTACTGAGACCTTCAGGTTGCTCAGCATAATGTTTTGATAATGTTAGAGATACCTTTAGAGCACCTGTAAATTACAGAATTGTTGTGGCTTTGTTTTGCTGCTAAGTAGGATAACTTTTTGTTGCATAGCCAAGTGTTTTTACTCCTCTTTGCCTTGTCACACTCCTAAGTCTTACTCGGTTCTCTCTTAATATTTTCAGTCCTATGGGAAAAGTTTTAAGCACAGCTCATGCTAATTCAATTATATGTAATGTAGTATATATTGTATTTACATAGCATACATACAGTATGTAGCCTTTGGTAGAGGAGGTGAAACGCTGTGGCAAACTCCTCACTTAGGGATGAGGGTTACCTACTCACAGGCAGCTGAGCACATACTCATCACCTTTCATGATTAATCTTGGATCAGGAAGGACAGCAAAGCAGCACAGTAAGATGGTTATAAAATAAGGAAGGAGCAAATTAACCATTCCTATCTTCTGCTGTCAACCCAAACACAAAGTGCCTGTTCACATGACTGGGGTGGGTGGCAAGGAGAGAGCATGTGTGCGTCCAAGGATCTCAGTGATCTTCGTGTGGCACAAGTACAAATAGTGCCAACCACAGCACTCTTGGTGAGCTGTGACCTATGAAATGAATAATGGATCTGAGCTGCCTGCTTCTGTAGAGTAGGCAAGTGGGGCTCTCAGTGAACTTCTGCTTGAAATCAATGAGAGAGAAAAAAGGCTGAAAATAAGACAGACATTTCTTGTAAGAAAGTTTATGTGACTGTTGTAGTCCCACAAGTGAAAAAATAAATGTTGGATTACTTGAGACAATAAAATTAGAGTGTTTAAACCATTAAAATGGACAAGGAAATTTTGGTACTGAGAGACAAGTATATGAAGTAATTTAATTCCCAGCTAAACACTTAAGTTTTGCCATTTATTATTTGTGGCAGGCAAGGAGCGTATGGGAGACATGTTCTAATATTCCATACAGCACAAATAAATGTACTTGTACACAAATTGTTCTCTCCCAGATATGGCCCCTGTTAATGAGTTGTTAGCTGTGCTTTTAAGACCAGCCCAAGCAAGCCTGGGAATTGAGGCTCTTGTGATGTCTGATGATACCCTGTGAATTTTCACCTTCACTGGTATTCAGTGGGTGCTAGATCTTTTCTTGCCAGTGAGATAGCTGTGATGGGAAGGAAGAAAAGCAGAGACAGGACTATTTTGCCTATGACTGTTACTTTTGACCCAAGAGTTAGAAACATAAACAGTACTGTGAGAGACTCCAGCTAGTCATTCTTGTCCCTGCCTGAGTAAGCTAATAATAAAATTCAACCCTCTTGCTTTAACAGGTACGCCATTCTCCTGAAAACTACATCTACAATATACAAATAGCTTTGGACTTACTTCACAAAGAGGTAAATCAAACCTTTTATGTATGTGGGGGCAGGGGTTTTGTTCTGTTTGCAAAACAGCCACTGATTATTAATTAAGAATTTATTTCCTTGCTTTCATCTGCAGAGTACTACTGTATGCAGAGGTGTTTGCTCACAGGAAAATCTTTGTGAAAGGCAAAAAGGGCTGGAGAAGTTTTTTACCAAAGGAATATGGATGTTCTTAGTTCTAGCTGGTGTGCTGTGGACAAATAATATAAAAAAATATTAGGACAAAGTGGAACAAATGTTATTAATTGACTAGAAAATACTTTGCTTGTTTTTGAAACTGCAAATAAACTGCAAATTTTTGTGGTCATTAAGAGAGAGATTCTGATATTCCACGTAAAGAGTGATGAGAATACTTGAGGAGATAGCAGGTGTCTGGTTCTTGGTGAGACCTATAACAACTTGTTTGGACCTTTTTGAAGCCATTATTTTTAAGTGACCAGCTGTCAACATTTAGAATAGAACCAGGCAGTGCAGGCAGGGCCTATAATTTAGTATTCCTTGTGTAGGGAATTAATTATTGAGACAGTATTTTGAATATCTCTGTTATAAATAACACACAATGCTTGAATCAGCAGGCTGCTACCAAGGTCTGCTGTGGCTGTGTGGGGACAGAACGAGCACTGTGTGCTCCAGGAATTTGCTATGGGTTTGTTTGTTCTCTTGGCAGGTTCCACGGGCATATGTGAACCTGGTGACGATGCTTTCCATAGCAAGCCTCCGGGAGCTGCATGCATTGAAAAACAATAGCTGCCCAAAATTGCTTATGAGGTTTGCAGATGATTTATGTTACAGCTCTCATTGTTGTTCACAGAAGGCTGCAACGCTTTCTTGGGAAGTTTTTTCTTAAAGGGAAAAGGGTCTAGTATTTCAGACTACCAAACATCTTTCTCTGTGCATGTACATTTTGATTTCAACACAGCATTTAGAATAAGCTGTCTCTCTGCTGCTGGCTCTGTATCTGAGCCCTGCTGTTATTGCTTCTTATGAAGGTGACACTTTTGGCTCTGCATTTACCCTGCAAGTGAATTCAAGCCAGAGCAGAGAAAGCTCAGCTGGGCACTCTGGTGAAAACAGAGAAGACACTAAGACACAAGGTTTCCTAGTTGTATTTACGGATTTACTTTTCTAACTTAAAACTCTTCCTCTTGCTTCCACAATTTTCAGTCTCTGTAATCTCATTGGTGATTATTAGTTTTATCTCTAATTAGTGTCTCAAGTAGATGTTTTGGATGCTTAATTGTGCCACCCGTTGCTTTATGGCTCAACAATCCTTTCCAGATCAATGTTAGTCCACTACTGAGGTGGCAGCTCTGCTCCCAGAGTGGACTTTTGGTGAGTCAGATAAGGTCCAGCATTGTCCCCTGGAGTTGCTTCTGGCAGGACTTGTTCGTTTTCAGAAAAGTCTCTGCTTTTCTGGACAGATGGGGAGAATAACTTTGTCCTGTGAATGTAGACAGCCACTGCTTTTACAGGAGGGAGAGGAATGCAACCCTCTTACTGTGATTTAAGGGCTTCCTCGTGGCTGTCAGTGGAAAATTGGTTTTGAAACTCAGGGTGGTGGGGGGTCCCAATAGACAGTTGTAGTTCTTTTAAAAAAAATCATTTATTTATTTTAAACAAAGGTTTCTGGCTAGAGTACTCAAGGCCCTAATCATTGGACAAGGATAGTTAGCAAAGCCTTTAGGATTACATTATCTCACAATAGCTGGAATCTTTCCCCATCATTTCAGGTGCCATACTGAATTTAACATTTGCCTGTCTGGCAGCAAGCCAAGCTTACAGGGCAATAAGCAGACCCTGTGTGGGGTGATAAATGCTGTTCTACTGAGTAGAAGAACAGCCTGAAGGAGATTTCGATCTTGAAAATCTCTTTTTTTTTTTCTGAGAGTAGCAAACAACCTCCAGAGAAGATGTGTCTACTGATGTTGCCTAACATGTGTTTCTGAAACTTCTGAAAACACAATTTAGATTTATATTGTTCTCATATAGATGTACTGTGGAAGTAAAAGCTTTTGTTAGTTGGTCTCCATTAAGACAAGTTTGGACATGGTAGGGATCTGTATATATTTTACATGTATCAACTGCATCTCTATAGGAGGTATTTTTCTAAGATGCTTTACTGTGGTCACACGGTCAGGATTTTTGAAAGGAGTCCTTTTTCTAATTTGGATTTCTCAAGTAGTGATGGGGCATGCCCAGGAAGATGGAACATCCCAAAAATATCCACATGCTAGAAGGATCAAAACCTCAGGGGAGGGATAAAGGTGGCCAGCATGAGTTTACAGAATCTTAAAATGTCAGATTATAATGGCTCTCCAAGGATGGAGAATTCTGCATCAGTCCTGGCGATTGTTTTGGTGCTCTACCAGCCTTGCTGTGAAACATACTATAACCTTTGATTCTCTCAGCTGATTAGAATGAATTTGTGGCAATTCCATCTTGAAGGATGCTTGCACAGTTCTGCTGAAACCAACCACATTGCACGAGTGTAGTTGTGAACAGTTTTTTGTGGTGGGTTGGCCCCAGGTGCCAGTCAAGCACTCCACACAGCTGCTCATTCACCCCACCCCAGCAACATGGGGAGAAAACAAGGATTGTGAGCAAGAAAATTCATGGGTCAAAAGAAAGACCCGAAAGCCACATACCACGTATCACTGCAGGCAAAACAGATCTGATTTGGGGCACTTAATTGTGTTTGTTGTCCGTGAGCATGAACATTTAATTACTGATTCAGGTATTGGGAAACGAACAAAGAGGTTGAACAGTTAAAGCAGCTGTCCTCCCTCCTTCTCAGGTTCAATTTTTCTCCAAACATCTCTCCCCTCACCCTTGTTACTGCCTCAGGGTACCCTCAGTCCCTTCAGTGAGGCATGGCTTGGGGTCTGGATCTGGTATCTCTCTGCCACTCCTTCCTGCTCACTCTTGTCCTGTGCTCCAGCGTGAGTCCTATGGTCACGTGCATCCACAGGCTGTGGTCCCTTACAGGAGTGTCTGTTCTGCCATGGAGCACCTCTTCCTTGTTCCCACTGTTCTCTCCTCTGCCTCTCTGGTGTTTTCTGCCCTTTCTTAGGTAGATTTTCACAGAGGCACCACCAGTTTGACTGAGAGGCTCAGCCATACCCTGTGGTTGGTTTGCTGGAGCTGTGTCTAGAACAGGCAGCCCTGGCCCCTCCTCACAGAGATCACTCCTGCTGCTGAAACCTTGCCATGGGCACACAGTGTGGGTTTTGCTTGTATGGAAGCTTTTCCTCACTTTCTGTTCATTAATTTATCCCTAATAAATGTGTTTCTGCTCAAGAATCGAGGCTATGAGGAAACTCAGGGGTGAGAGGTGATGCTCTCATTCAATGGCCTTTCAAAGAAATCCCTCTCAGAGATTTTAATCCTGCAGCTTGTCAGCTGGGAAGCAAGAGAGAAAAAGGAAGAGCAAATCTCAGTGCCATGCTCTTATCCCACAGGATGGTGTGCCCTTGTGTCATAAACCCTAAGGACAATTCCAATGAGTTAAAGAAGTTGATGTACTTTAACAGAAGGTATCAGGTAAGGCACACTGCATTTGTTAGAAGTTTAATGCCGTCCTTCTGTTGACTTGGTCACAGACCACAGATGGGCTAATTTGAAAGTGGGGGACAGTTTCCAGTCATTCTAATGACGTATTTGTAGTGATTTAAAAAAGTAGGATCAGGATCTTTACAATTCTGTTTCACTAAACCAACAAAACAGGTGAAAAGAGTAATTGTTACAGAGCCATAGAAAATAGAGTATGTCAGAGAGCCAGCAGTTTTTTGATCAGTTATGTTATTGAAAATCAGGTTAAGTAAAACAACATGGTAACTCAGGAACAAGTTTTCAGGCACAGCATGTCAGCCAAACCAAAAACACTTTGGTGGTTCTGGAAGGACATTTTTTTGAGAGAAAACCTAATCCCTGAGCAGGCTGCCACTTCTTGTCAGTCAGGCAGCCATGCCCAGGCTGCCTCTGCAAAGAAGCCCAGGGTGAGTGTCTCAAAAGGCAGCTGCATTGCCTGCCTGGCACAAGCTGAAAACCATGGTCATCTCTGAGCTTCTGCAGGAGGGAGAGGCAATCCTTGGGTGAGGTGTAAAGGGATGGAGCAGCCTGATGAGCTGAACACAGAAGGAACAGTGACAACTTTTCTTTGATTCTTTAGGAGAGAACCCGCCAGTTAGTGGAGAGTGGAAGGTATGACACGAAGGATGATTTCACAGTGGTTATGCAGCCATTTATGACTAATACGGGAATGCCAAAAACACAGGTAAAACTAACTAGAAAACCATACCTACATTAAATCCTGGTGCAATGCCACTGACTTGTCAAAATTGTTTTAGCTGTGAATGTAACTAGCAGTTTCCTGGCATAGTAATTAATTATTGTGTTCAGTTACCATCCAAAATTGCATGAAATGTTTATGGAATATGAGACAATGGGCAACAGGAATACAGCCCTTGATTTGGGGCACTGCAGTTAGACAGCCATGAAGTAAATATTTTAGTTCAAAGTCTTCATCAGGAAGCACTTGCTCTACATTCCCTATACATCATTCACAGTAGTTTGATAAATGACCTTTGGTATGAAAACCCATATGTTTTGAACCACTGTAACGTGTAGATCTTAAGAGAAATAAAGAACACAACTGGTATCTGTGCCCAGGTATTCTTATTACTTTGGGAATAGTGTATTAAAGAGTTTTAAAAGGCTTCTTAGTTCTGAGTTACTAACTTTTCCTGGCCCGGTTTAATTCTGTTTGCCCCAGAGGCCTTTGCAGATACTTTGTTTAGAAGTCAGCTGGGTTATCTCACTGGAAGAGAGAAGACAGAATGCACAGCTTGTTGCATATTTGCTGCCTCTGTGATAGCACCTACCTTGTTTTCTAGGAGGGGTGGCCAGATGATTCATATTTTGCCCCAGATTGTTTCCACTTCAGCCAAAAGGCTCATTCCCAGCTTGCACGGTCTTTGTGGAACAGTATGGTAAGATTTTTAAAGGTTGTGTCGGTCTCTCCTTGTTCACTTCATCCTGCCCTTTGCAGCATAAACTGTCCAGAGATCTACTAGGTAGCCACATCTCTTCTGAATTGTGTTTACAAAGGAAAAGAGTGATCATATGAAGAAGGGTCCCCTGAATTGTTAAACCAGTCTTATCAAACCAGTAAATCTGGGGGTGTGTTAAAGCTGGGTGTGTTAAGGCTGCATCCCTCAGGAAGATGACACTTGCCAGGCACATTGATCAGCAGGCCACATTCCAGGTGTATGGGAATTGGCATCTTCAGCAGACAAATAAACAGTGCATGGGGGCAGCTACCAGCACTGGTGCAGTGCCCTGCAGTTGTCTTGCTGTGGTGCAGAGGTGGTTTCCAGTGACTGGCAGCACAGCATCACCCATTGCTCTCTGGTACTCATCTGCTTTTCCTCTGGGCATCCCTTTTTCCCCCAGCTGGAGCCTGTAGGGGAGAAGACAGATAATCGGCCCATGGAAGATGAGATTGTCCTCAGCTGTCCATCTGAGGTGAGTTATTAGGGTGTCTTTGATGTGGAGGTGCTGGGAGTGGCTGGGGTCTGTGTGGGCCTTTACCCAGTGCCTGGAGCTCTGTCTCTGTGGGGGGGTCTGCTCCTCCCCACACAGTTTGTGCCACTGCCACCAAGAGCAGCATGAGCTCTCACCCAGGAGATGATGGAGGGCAAGCAGGAGTAAACTTCCTCATGGTGACACATCACAGCTGGCCAAAACACAAGGGAAGGGTGTTTGGCCTACCTGACCAAGACCATCAAGTGTCCACAATGAATGGCAGAGCTTCAGTGGGGGAGAGACAGAGCAATGATGGTATCAGTCAGCACAGCTCTGCAGGATTCATTGGGAATACCTTGCAGTGGG
Source organism: Cyanoderma ruficeps (assembly GCA_008694505.1). Taxonomy (NCBI): domain Eukaryota; kingdom Metazoa; phylum Chordata; class Aves; order Passeriformes; family Timaliidae; genus Cyanoderma; species Cyanoderma ruficeps. The sequence goes on from VZDJ01007749.1 coordinate 17,091,145, forward strand.
GCCACAAGCTTCTTGTGAGCCACACAGAGCAGGGTCCTGAGGGTATTCTCTAGCTTCTGTTATAAAAATACAACCCAGATCTACACTGTTGTTACACAGATGTTAAAAAGGCCTTTTGTTTATTTATTTATTTTTAATCCCTGTGTTTTATTTGCTTCAAGTTGCTAATCATCTACAGATATCTGAGAACTGAAATTTGGGGAATGAAAATCTTCATGTGTTCCTCTGATGCTTTGCATTGATTCAGATTGCCTTCTTTTGTAGGCTGAGCCATTCCTGAGGACATATAAGAACAGTAATTACACATACCCTAACCAAACTCCAGTAAGTGTCAACATCACCATCCCACTGTTACTCTGTTGCATCTGTTCCTGTATGGCAACCAAATGACTTATGTTCTGCAGCGCAGGGGAAATCAGGGACCTGGGAGGCTGAGTACATGGCACAGAGCAGGGAAGTACTCCCTGAGTTAGACAAAATGCATCAGAAAACACCTGTAGGATCGTGTGCTCAAACAGCACTGTTGTCAGTACAGGATGCTGCACTCTCCTGAGCAGTACTGAACATGACTATTGAATTGAGCAACCAGGACCTGTCTAGTTAATTGCATGCTAAAGAGGCTCTGGTTTATCCACCTGGCCTCTGCTGGGAACATCCTAGTTACTACTGACTGTATTTGCTAGCCAAATACTGTTCAGCTTTCTTTTTCTCTTTAGAATTATGGAAGCCAGCTGCTATGTGAGGACAGGTCTCCATCCTCCCCTCCTGCAACTTCAGGTAGTTTTGCCTGTTTTATGTTAAGAAGTTGAATTGCCTTCAGCTGTCCTTCAAGATGAATGTTAATTTTTTGCTGAAATGATTGCTGGACTGTGAAAAACATTGCTCAGAAAGGATGTCATGTTTTTCAGCAGATGCTTAACAGATTCAATTCCACACTGTCACGCAAGGTAGCATTCTGACTAAGTAGCTTCACTGAACTCACTGCTCTAAAAGTGGAGAGCTTTAAAATAACTTGTGATAAAATTCAAATTTGAGTGCTGACATAGCTTATAAGGTATTCCACATAACGTCATGGAAAGAAACTGGAAATACAGCTTCATTCATGTTAGTCTGGAATTTAGCAGTATTCAGTTTTTCAAATAACTTCATATTGTCTTTTCTTTAGTCTTTTTAAGTTTTTATTGTGCTGTTCCTGCTGTGTGTAATATTGCATTGTTTTACCTTCACTTTGGTGCAGGATATTGTTTGCCACTTACTGTTATTTGCTCCTTGCTCTTCTGTCTTTTCGGTAGTGACCTTTACCATTGAAATACTGAATAATATACATACGTTGGTGCTACAATCACAGGAGATGAACTGCAAAGAACTCCTGATTTATCACTTGGGTATTGCAAAAACAATGTGACAGATCATCATAATGCACAATGACATATTTCACATATACAGTAGAGAAAAATAAAAAGCTATTTCCTAACCAGGTTCAACTGTATCTCTTTCCTTTGCAGTGCACTCCCTAAAGCCAGCTGATGTGAAAATTGTAGCAGCCCTTGGGGATTCTTTGACGGTAAGAAGATGGTGTTTTTACTGTTCTCTTGGTAAAACTACAAACATGTGCCCGCTCCAGTGGAGGGGAAATAGCTATTGTACCCAGAAGCAAAGATCTGTTCATTCATGGATGATAATAGATCTAGGAGCTAGATTAAGAAAGAAGGTGTCAGTCTTTCAGCACTCCATTACCCCCACGCACATATTCACATGCATTTGAACTCAGGCAAAAACACAGGCAAATCCTTTAAAGAGGTGCCTAGGTAGTTTGCTGAATTGGAGGCAAAAGAGATCAGATGCTGTTGAAATAAATGGGATATAGCACAAGGCTTATGTTACTGTGCTCTTCAAAGTTTTGGTCTGAATAGGAATGGACTGATGAGCCTGTTCTTCAGCCTCACTTCTTTCAGGAACAGAATGCAACTAAGTGGTGTTGGATAATAGCATTTTAATCATTTTAGCATTAATGAGATAAGGAAGTATGGGGTGAGAGCCCTCTGACTCAATGCATTTCAGAAGATATTCAGTCATTTTATTGTGCCTGTTTTAACTTTTAACAGATTTCTTGGTCATGATACAGTGCTTGCTACTGATGATTATCTTTGGTAGACAAGAAGGAATATATTTCAAAATCCAGACATCCTATATTCCAATTATGCCTTTCTGCCTTATGTTTTTATACTGGTCAAAGACTGAAATTCTACAGCCAGGCCAAAGGAAACACTGGACAGAAAGATGTAATTGAAGCATAGGTTTCTCTGAATCTGAGCCTTAACAACAAACACATGGTGTGTACATACCATGAGCCCTTTACAACTCTCTGGCAGACACATTGCTACAGCTCCTACACACAGGAGGCTACTGAAATAAATAGAAGCATTCTGATGTAAACCTGCAGTATCAACAAAATAAATATATTCTGTATATAGTTGTGGTTGCTGTATGGTAATATCTAGGGCCCTGCAGGTGTTTCTGCTTCTAAGTATAGTCCATAGGAACTGGGAATAAAATCTGCTTTCATAGAACATGCAGTGGTGTATTGTTGTCTCAGAGCTGCACTCGGCCTGTGCATAGTTATTCTGAACACCAATCTTCTGCTATTTCAGTAAAGCTTATTCATAGAAAAAAATGTACTATTGTGGTTTAACCTAAGGTAGCAGCAAATGGGCTGTCTGGTCTTGTACTTTACTGAAGTACTAACCTGCACCTAGATCTAGAATGAAACTATACAATCACAGCTGTCAGGAACTCTGCTTCTGAATTCTGGAGGTATTTTAGGAGGGGTATAGTTGCTAGCTTGCCTGTTTCTTCAGGGTAAGCATAGAGAGTGCTTCCTTCTTGCTCCTGTTCTGCTGTAGGTCTTTCAATTTAGCACAATGGTTTTCAAACTGGTATATATGAATTATGGTGCTTCTTTCTGATACATGCTTATTTTCTTCACTGAGTTAATGTAGTATTTCGTATAATTAGCCAGAAAGTTTTGTGTGTTTGCATCACTGTTGAGTAATGCAACCATAAAAGTGTTATTTAGTTCATCTAGACCCATCATACATTTTGTGTGTCATATATACAATGTGATGCTTGTAAATAATATGAAAGGTGTTGTTGTGTTCTTCAGGAGAAAGGTTTGGGAAAAGCCAGATGCTTTTAAAGCTTTGGAAGACATCCACTCAATTAAAAAGTAAATAAAACAACTATGTAATTCTATTTAAATTAGTAAACTGCATTTGTTTGTGTATTTGTATTACAAGTTACTATTGCATTAGTAATTGTGCTTTAATTGCATTTGGTTAATGAAAAATAATGTCCAGGCTGGTTCAGGAATTGCCTCAGACACCCTCCAGGATGTGGCCACTCAATACCGGGGACTGTCTTGGAGGTAAGTCTTCAGCCAAGGTGATGAAGAGATGTCTCTTGGGTTGTTCAGCTGTCAGAAAGTTGAAAAAAAGGTTACTTCTCAGGCTAGCATTTCTTGAAGGTGTATCAAGATCCAGCATTTGTCATAAGGGTAGCTGACAGAAAGCATTTTTAGCAGTGGATTTTAAGCAAGCTTTTTGGTCTCTTTCATGCTTTCATTTTTGGCTGCCTGCAACTCTTTGCATTTTTATGTTGGGATGTCAGGTTGGAACTTTCCTAAACAGGGCAGAACTGGTTGTTTTTAGGACTTTTCAAAGTTTTCTATTTCTGAACTTTTTGTAGTGTCATGAAAAATAGTTTGTTTGGCCAGAGAACTTTTGCCACAAATAGCAACACACAGTCATAAAAGACTAAATTGTTTTGCTGTTGTGATGTAGCTGTATGATATTGACTGAAGCAGTTCTGTGCTGTACTCTGTGTGATATCTCTATGTAAGCTGGAGTGTGGCCTCAGTATGTCCTGTCAACACAAAAACTGTAGAAATATATCCCTGTGCAGAAAGCACAAGGAGTGAGGAGCTATTGCTGTTCTCTTGTCACTCAAGGGCTATCTGTGTTTGCTGTTGCCTTAGAGGGGCTTCATGAGGCTGGAATGGGCCTCAAAGTTGACCTTCTAATCTGCAGTATTTAAGGCTTGATCATTTGAGTATGAAGCTATGTCAGGCATTTTTCTGCCACTTGATAAATGATTGACTATACCCCTGTACCTCTGCAAGAGCATTAAATCTTTCTGACAGGTATCTTTACCACTGAAACTTCACCTGTTCTCCCCAATAGCACTTCCACTTCTGTCCTCTTCATGGATTCTGATAGAATGATAGTTACCAAATTAATAGCCCTTTGCTTTTCCCCATGATGTGTGGCAGGTTTTCACTTTGTTTATTGTCTGTGTCCAGATAAGAGATGAGTAACTGGGATTTTTATTTCTCGTTTTAGTATTGGAGGAGATGAGTTGTTGGAGAACATGACAACCCTACCTAGTAAGTAAATGTTTTGCTAGATATAAATGGCAAGGTTGAGGAGATGCAGTGGACTCATTTCTGATAGATTTATAGAGAGCTTTTAAGTATCTCAAAGCTGCTTTAGTGTAATTAACAAGCACTACCTTTAAAAGAAACAGTATCCTACAATTAAAAAATAAAAATAGCTGAGAACAGATAGAAATACCCTTACTTTGTTTTCCCTCTCCCTTTTCAACTCTCTGGTGAGTATTTTTTGAATTTTTAAATAACTTTGCTATGTCCGTGCTCATGATGTACTTAACATTTGCTTTTAATAAATATTCCATCACAATTTTTCCAAAAGAAATATTTGCATAAAGTAGGCCTCTTTGGTAAATAAAGCTGCCTACTCATACATGTAATCTGAAGGGAATAATTTTAACTTTTTCTTGACTGAAACCTGCAACTTTACATAGCTCAGTCTACTGTTAATGTAAAGCCACTTGAGCTTCAGTTTGGATCAGCTGTAATAATAAACTACCATTTGAAAAGGGCCACTAAACTGTTCTTTTGTGTGTTGACCATTATTTAAAGCAGCATGTAATAATTAGAATAAGCAATTAATTGATTCACAGAGTCCTATTACATTTGATAAAGCCCTCATTAAAATGTGGTTAAACTGAGTCTTTGAGATTGAAGTAGATTTTATAGTTTATAATGTGGCCATATTCACTCTCAGCTGTAAGATACTCTGTCAACTTCCTTTTGGAAAGTACTATGGAGAATATGGTGGAACTTCATCAGAACCATGCACCTGAGGCTTTGTTCTTCACATTTGTCTGTAGTATGAGATTGTGCACAGCAGCAGACTCAGAATGCTTTGGCTGAAAACCAGCTCTGGCTGGGCTGAAGGACCCTTCACACTCGCTTCACAAAGTCAACACTGTATGAGAATTTTATTTTAGGTTTTAACCACCACAGCATGAGAGAGAACTGCACACAGTAGTCCTCAATTCTGCTCATCTTATCTGCTGGTGCCAGTGCAGGGCACTGCAAGCACTCTGCTGTCTGAGTCACTGCAGCTGGTGACCCCTCTCCCCACTGCTGGGTGAATCCATCTAGTTGAGCAGCAGCAGCTGTGCTGTCAAGAGAGCAGAACTGTGGCAGTGCTGGTGTGCTCTAGTCCCTGTAGGCAGGGAGCAGCTGGAGTCTTTTTGCCTTCATTGCCACCTTTGTTTTTCAGACATCTTTCGAGAGTTCAATGTTACGATTGTGGGCTACTCAACTGGTACCGGGAGTGAGAATGATTCCAATGCATTCCTTAACCAGGCAGTTCCTGGAGCACAGGCTGAGTATGTAGCTTTTTGTTTTACATTTGTAGGTGATGGATGCTTCATCTAATTGCCTTTCAACTGTCTCATGTGCTGTCACAACTTGCTCTGAAGAGCAAGCAGAACCAGTTGAGTTAGAGTGGAAATTGGCTCAAAACATGTCAAGCGTATGGGTTTATTTCATAGCTGAACTTTCAAATGAAACTAACAGTCCTCGTTATGAAATCCACAAACAAAAAATTGGCAGAAACAGTTTGGAGGTTTCTACTCTTCCTGTTCAACATCTATTCATTTATCTATTTATTGACCAATAAATCCCTGAGAATGTGAATGTTTTTAGAAATTGAACATGGATTGATAAGAGAAACTTGGAGCAAAACAGGATGAAATCTTTTGTAATTCTGGCCTTGGATTTCTGAATAAGCAAGCAGGAGAGGACAGGGGAGAGATGGAGGAAAAAAACAGTCTGGAATCTTAAGAAAAGAGAATTACTAATGGTCATACATGGGTTTTGGTGCATTGCAGACCTGGTGCAGTTGGACCTAGTTATGCCAACATAATAGGGATTGTAATGTCTTGAAGTCCCCTGAATTTGGCTCCTTGCTTTTAGTCACACCTGGGAAGCTGCATGAGTTGAGCTTTGCTATATTGCTTATCCTAGAAATCCCTGGATAGTTTTTCAAAGTCAGTGCAGTTTAATTAACAAAACAGATGGCTGCTTGAATTCAGTCATAGTTTGGGCACAGAATCTGGCAAACTGTGCCTGGATTTGACATTGTGAATTGCTGTTACCCAGACCTTAATTTGTTTGTTTAAAGAAAAATTCATCTTGCTTCCCAAAGGAGTATTGGAAGTGAAGTTCAGAAACCAAGAGAGGTGTTTGTGTTTGCTGTATCTAAGCAAAGATTATTAGGATTTGTCAGGTTTTTTTATTGCTCTCCTGTAGGCCTTGTGTAACTTCTGACTCATTCTGGTAATCTCAGTAAATACTTGGATTTCCTGACAGAAATAGGGTGCTAGGTCCCCTGCTATATCCTACAGCCCCCACAGAACTGAAAGAAGGCATTTTTTTACCTGGTGATGACTGAATGTAACTGTGTATGTCAGTGAAATGTGCATCAGCCATCAATGAAAATTTATTAACGTACTGTACGCAGCGTATATTCAGATTACCACCAGTTTTGCTTGTTGCATGAAAGAATGAGAGAGGTGCCTGTCTCGTTTTCTTTATCAGCTAAATCCTAAAAAAGGTTTTTTGATTTGGTGGGAGGACTTGAAGCAGGATACACAACCTTTTAAGTCACCATTAAGATTTAAGGCAGCTTGAGGCATTGCTATTGAATAGCTTTTTGTTAGCTGTTTGGAAAAAGTTGATGGATGCTAGTCTAATGAAAATTGCCTAGTTCATCTATACCAATTAGTTTTCTCTCTTCCCCTGCAAGTGACTGGACTGGATAAACATGATGAAATTGAGCTATCTTTGTTTTGTAACCCTGTTTTGTAAACATTCAGCAAGGAGACACAGATAACAATCATGCCAGATTTCTGCTTGTCTTCTGTTGTTTCTCTGTCTCATAACTCTCTGCAGAAAGTTGTGCAAAAGTCAAGTCCTGTAAAATACTATTCCTGAGCTCTGAGATACTTCTTTTGGGGTTCTCTTCTATAATGTTTTGGCTCTTGATGTACCTGAGAAGATTAATTCATCCTGGTCAGGTACTGAAATGTATTGCAACATAAGGAAATGTTTCTCCTGCCTTAGGTATTTGACCCTGGAATGATGATGCTACCCAGCATTTATTCTTCATCAGCCAAAACCATCCATTTTCCAGTGATTCACAGGGCAAAAAACGTCCGCCAGCTAATGCTGGTATTTACTAATGCTGGTATTTAAGAATTGCTGCCCGGCCTGTCTTGCTTTATGGTGCTAATCTGGAAAGTGCTTTCCAGAGGTGCTGGGACATTTCTGAAATCAGAAAATTTTGCAGCCTTACCAGCTTGTGGAAACCAGGTGTAAGGGTTTCTTAAAATGAAATCCATGGCTGCTTTGAAAAGGCCATTATTGAGCTAGAGGAAAATGTAGTAATGCAGGTCTTATACAGCAAAGTGTTTCTAAGCCTATCTGCATTCATTGCCAAAGTGCTTAAGTACTTGATAGAGTAAGGATAAATCTGAATAATGGTCTGAAGCAGAGCCTGGCTGAGGTCTCTGATTTCATGTGGGGAAAAAAAAAGAAAAAAGGTTAAGAATTTAAGAGTGAGAGGAGAAAACAGGTGACAGGAATTGTGAATATCTGTATTTCCCATTAACAAACTGTTTCCATTGGTCAAGATCTAAATTTGGTTGAAACTGCAGTTCAAGGATAGCTGATTGCTGGCACTACTTCATTCAAGATGTTATTGGATCTTGCTGACTGCATTGGCTCAGGATGCATCAGAACCTCACTGACTGTATGAGAAATCAAATATGTTGTGGAGTGTCAGATCAATAAGTAGTGTTTTCCTCTGTGTCAATATTGGAGACAAGACAATGTCCTAGCTTAAGGGTTTCCACAGTAAGAGCATATTTGTGACCACTTGTGGCTTGGGATAGCATTGGGATATAAATAAGGAGGTTATGACATTGGACAAGGGTAATGGTGATAAAAACTACTATGTGCACACAGTGTCTGTGTCACAAGTGGATGTGACAGGGCCCATTCCTTAGCATGATGCTCCCATGCCAGTGTTAGATCAGTATTCAGCTGGACAAGGGTGGTGAGAGGCATCTTTTTTTTCCCACAGTAAACAGAGGAGCTAGACTCTGGTTGCCATACAAAACAAGTGTCATGCTTATTAATGTCAGCTGATATACTCCCAGAAATGATAGGCAGCCAGTGTCTTTAACAAGAGCCTGGAGGGAGATGCAGCTCATTCTGAACCACAGACCCATCTGGAAGGTCAGTGCTTTCTGACCCCATTCTCTTTTCTCTTCTCTTTCTCCTCTCATTGGAAGACCAACCTGTCAGGGCAGTCAAAAAAAGCTGAAGCATTCAGCCTTGGTAACTCAAAACTCATTACACTTTAGATATCTTATCTATCTGTGTATATATATATGTACAGAAAAAAGAGAATGAGTGCTCACCTGGCTGTTTGAAAACAGCAAGGCTGTCATCTTAATTTGTCTGAGTAATCTTGAAGGTTCCTTGGATTTTTAATTACCCTGGAAAAGTTGTGTGCACAGAGCTGTTTCACAGTGTACAGTTATGTACTGATTCTGGGTGCAGGCTACAAAAATGAGGAGGGTGTGCACAGTGAGCCCTGAAATCTATTTTTCAGGGACATGTTGCTCAAGAGGTCAGCTAAGTATTGGGACTGGGGATTCCCTTCTTTTAGTCCATAAGGAATAGGTTGATAGCAGCCTAGCTCTGCAGGGGCCCTCTGCTTACAGCTGTTGCAGTTTCTGGCTTTTCAGCTGTTTTAGGTGCACTAAGCACTGTAATAGGAGCTGAACTTAGGGTTCCAGATTAGTTTCTGAACTTGAGTAAAATCTGTATTCGAGTTTGATTTGATGTTGGTTTTATTACCAAGATGTGAACCTGTAATTTGATCGCAGCAACATGAGTATTGTACTGAGTCCTCACTCAACCCTTCTGATATCTGACAACTTGATTTAAGATGTCTGAAGCATGGTAATGTTGATCTCTCACTACTGGTGTTTCTTTCACTCACTAGTTCTCTTCCTTTCCAGGCACTTGCCAGCCCAAGCAAGAAGTCTTGTGAGTCTTATGAAAACCGATCAGGTAAGTTATCTGGGACTCCTTTAAACTTACAGCATGAATAGAAATTGGTGTTGCTTCACGCAACAGATCCACCTGCAATGACACCATGTGCATATCACAATGTTAAAGAAATTCAGACTCATTATTTTCTTCCTTATTGCACAGAGAATTGACTTCAGTGCTGACTGGAAGCTCATAACCGTGCATATTGGAGCCAATGATCTGTGCAACTATTGCAAAGACCCTGTGAGTAGTGGAACTGGTCATCTGAAACTGTGGTGTCAGTGAGGAAACACCTCAAGAGAAATCATAAAGCCTTCACAGAGATAACATGAGTTATATATGGGCTGCTGTATGTTTTGACAGGGGTTGTTGCTGGCAATACCCTGATATAAAAAGTTACCAGCAACAGGAGTAGGATGGTTTTGCTTTCTCTGGCTTACTCCAGGATAAGAACCACTGCTTCGGCTACAGTTTTTTGACTGTAAGCAAAAAATGGAAGGGAAGGAACACCTCACTCCTCTGATGTGGTAACTGCTCTGCTGCTAGCTTGGCCTCTTTAGACATCCAAGAATGGTAGTGGTAGTTCAAAGCGGTGCAACCCTACAATTGTCCTCACGCCATAACTCACAGTGTAGGGAGGTGCTAGAACTTGTGAGCTGTATGTATGAGGGGAGTTGCTGCAGTGCTCAGTGTTATTTGAATGTTATGCTTCTCTGCATTGTGGAGAAGCCTTTAGGGCTGCCATAAGGAGCTCATGGGAGTTAAGTGGGCAGGCAGCAGGGAGAGGCCACCTTTCACTGCCAGCTCTCACTCTCTTGCCTTTAATATGCTCACTTCTTATGAGCATTTTCAATTCTTCTGCAATCCCTTGTGCTTGAGAAATGTGCTTCTTCTGCAGAAGCCTTGCTAGGCATCTTTGCTGCTGCTGCCAAGTTTTATAGCCTTATTTATAGCTATGACCTTGACTAGCAATGATTTCACGTAATTTTATGAGAGCTTATCAGCTGGCTCTGAGCATGCTTATGGCTGCTTGGTTTATGCTGTTCAGCATGCATTCAGATTGGGTTCCTTCCTGCATTTTTACATGAAGGGCCCAGTGGATTTGAGTTAAATATGCTGCTACTCAACAGGGTTTATTTTAAATCCAAAATTTCACTGAGCCTCCCTATGTTTTGGATTAATTGCTATGTTTAAAATCCCCAGTCTCTAGAAAGAAGCAAGAACATTCTACTGACCACAGTGTTGTAGGGCAGAAAGGGAAGCGAATTAATGTGATTCTCCAGCCTCCCACCCTAAATTCCTTGCGTCTCTATTTGACAGTAATCGCTTCTTTTTCTTATCAGGATCACTACTCAGCTGGGAATTACATCAAAAGGATTCAAGAAACTCTTGATATTCTGCACAAGGAGGCAAGTACTGTGAAATTATCCCAGCATTCTAGCTCACACTGAGACATGACTGACTGATGCTAGCTCTTCTGTTTGTCTGCTTTTGCAGGGCTTTTTTGCATTCTGGTACCAAACATATGCTTTTGACTTCTACAAAAAACCATTTTCTTTTGCCTTGTCTATCTGCAGTAGTGAGAAGCAGTCTGAAATGACAGATAGTAACACTGAGCTATGGTGTGGGAGAAGAATCAAAAGCTGAGTTGGGGGAGTTTGGTGGAAGATTTGTTGCATTTTCATTATTTTTATTTTTTTAATCCTTCCATTGGTGGAGAAAGGGAAGGGGTGTCAAATGGCTGGACTTTGGGGTGAAATAAATGCACTGTGGGCTGTGTAACCAGTTTCTTCTAAGCCGAAGTCTGACTTACCTTTCAGGTTCCAAAAGCTCTAGTGAGTCTGGTTGATGTGGCAGACATCCTCCCTCTGAGACAGCTATTTGTAGGCACTCCAGTTCAGTGCCCCACTTACTTGGCAGAGTAAGGCTTGTTTGACTTCCTTTTGTCCTGTTTGTGTTCTTATTCCATGCTTCTCTCATAATTTGAACTGATGTTTAAAGGTAGCAGCACAGTCCCGTGGACTTCCCATGCAGTGCTGACATCACCCTGCCTGATGGCATTTCCTTCTCTTGGCTTTGACCTAAGTGTTTTCCATGTCTAGAACTGTACATAATGTACTCCTCAAAGGCTAGGGTTAGAGTTACTGATTCAGGGTTCTTCAAGATGGGGTTGAAGTGCATAAACATTTAGATTTGCAGGAACATGATGTATTTGAGGAGCAGATAGGTTTCCCGTATTTCAGAGGCTTTACTGGAATGGGTAATTTGCATTCTTTGCTGACCTCTGAGACAGAGACAAATTCTCTGTCCTGGGAATGCAAAAGGGATTGTTGATTGGAAAGGTATCAGCTCAGAAGTAAAACAGGAAGTACATTTCAAAGACCAGCTTTCCCGTTTCCCAGGGGCTCTGGTGTGCACCTCTGTTGGTCTGCAGGGCCTTTGGATGCCAGGGTGTAATTAATGAAACAAACTACCCTCTGTGCAGTGTGCACTGCTTCGATATATCTGGGTGTGAAACCAAAATTACTTAAAGTAGTATCATTCATGTGAGGCAGAAAATAAGACTAAGGTTTAAAATTATGATAGCAAAGACAAAATGTTTTCACACAAATGATTGTACAGATTCCTTTATTAGATCCATATTGTGAGGGCATTAGATGGCAAAGGGTGGCATCTGCATTATCAAATGCTTAACTCTCTCTATTCCTGTTTTCTCCTCTAACCTCCCCCACAGTTATCTGTGTAGCTGTGTTCTCACAGGAGAAGAAAATTCAGAAAATTTAACAATGGTGAGGGACGCCATCAAAGCTTATCAGGTATGACTATTAAGAGTGGTACATTTACTTTATTTCCAGTAGAGGTGAGCTCTTGATTACCAAGCAACGTATCATATCTGTATTTTACCCAAACTATGAACTCAGCAGGAGCTCATTTAATGCTATCCAAACCTATCAAGTGACCGAAACTAGCAGCAGAGGTCTTCAGAAAAAATTATGTTTCCTATTAGAGGTTAATTGGTGGGAATTTAGTCACCAAAACCCTGTCCCTGACCAACAGTTTCAGTATTGTGTTCCAGCCTTCTCAGCCCCTTTGCAACATCTCAGGCCTCTTTTGCCAGTGTCTGTGGCCATTTAAGAAAACCCAAACAAAGAAAATAGTTATGATGCAGAGATGTTGTTGAAGGTTTTCTGTTTCTTGCAGCTTGGCATTCAGAGACTGATAGAGTCTGGCAGGTATGATACTCATGAAAATTTCACAGTGGTCATCCAGCCTTTCCTCCAAAATCTGGAGACTCCTCTTGATCAGGTATGATCTAAAGGTGATTTCTGCATTTAAAGGACTAAGGATGGGTATCTTACCTATAGAGACTATATTCAAAATAGTTTCACATTGTTTTGTTCTTTTCTTATGAGAAATTGCTGCTTTTTGGTATAGTGCAATAGATTTCTTCTTATAGTGAGCAGTTCTTAGTTTTATGTATTGTTCTGTCAATATCAATTACTATTTTGGAAAATTAGTCAAAACTTGATTTAAGAGGTTTATTTGTCTTTAAAGTGCATAAATATTTTTCTTCCTGAAAATAGAAAACGATTAATAAAATACCAAGTTATTAAGTTACACTTCTTAAAGCAACATAGCTGCATTGCTCATATGACATTAGCTTCCTTATATGCCACATAACTCATTTTACTGTGTCTGACGGAAAGGGAAGTTTATCTATGATCTTGTGGAAGTAGTTTCATGTGTATGTTGATGTATATTTCAGTTCCTCGAATGGCAAGTTCCAGTAAGCTGCAAGTCTAGGAAAAGGCTCAAACTTTCCCTAAAGCTGAAACAATTTTCATATGTACCTGGAGTTAAGAGGACATGGAGCAAAATATTGAGCAGGGATTGCTCTGGCACAATTGTACTGGACTGATTCTGAAAATGTTCCCAATAACTGGTGAAAGTTTGAAAAGTCAAGATGCTGCTATGGACAAATTTGGAAAACTGGCTGAAAGCTTCACAGGCCTTTTGTTTTGTTTGTGCGTGAAGCTGGTGCCCATGAAAAGTCATCCCTAGGGATTTTAGTACTGAGGGTAGGGAACACAGAAATAAAAACAGAAGAAGCAAAATATTTCTGAATTTTTTTTGTAGTCTCACAAGCATTAGTTCAGATTTTAAGAAGTTTAGGATGATCTTTTAATTTCTTCTCTCACACAACATTCAGATGTTCCTGAACTGAAAACTCTGTCTCTAAACATGGCAAAAGATAGGATGCAAATTTTGATAGTAGTCCTGTAAAAAGCAAGCCCAAACACACTGAAACAAAACCTGCTCAAGTTTTGAGGAAGAACTGCTCTGACCAAAAAAAGTTGTTTCAGTCATGTGTGACCCTAATCTCAGTCTTCATGTGACAGACAAGATGCTTAAGTTTCCAAACTCCATTTCCTTCAGATCCTCCAGTACCTGTACTAACCCTGTATTAGAGTGCAGCTTTGTTCAGAAAGCTCTGGTGTGCTTGGTCAGCCTGGCTGCCTTCCATCAAACACTTGCTTCTTGATCCTTTCAAAACTCACAGCTGTGCAGAAGGTACTGCAGATCATAATGTTGCCTGTGGTTCCAGTTCTAATGACAACTGGAGCCAGGGAGAGGAACTAACTCATCCTTATTGTAGAACCTGAAGAGGAACTGTACCCATAATTGAAAATGGTGGTTTTGCTGCTTCTGGATGGATCTGCCCATGGAGGCCACATAATCATCTCTAGCTAGGTGTTTCTGATAGTTCATGGGTGCTGAAGTACAGTTTGTATGGCCAGATAATCAGGAGTGTTTCTGCAATGGAGCAGGGAGAACAAGAAACATGAATCTCTCTTTACTGGTTCTGATTTGGCCTCAGCAAATCCAGATTGGAAGTGTGGGGATTTTTCTGCACTCAGATGTCCTTTATGCTTTTTTTTGTAGGATGGGAATCCAGATGTCTCCTACTTTGCACCTGACTGCTTCCATCCCAGCCAGAAAGGCCATTCTCAGCTTGCCAAGGCTCTGTGGAATTCTGTGGTAAGGTGACAGGCTCTGCATATAATGAGATCTTCACCTAGACCTGACTACCATTAAAATATCTCTGTAATAAGCATTGCAAGTCAGGCCTGGATAACGCTGGACCTCATGTTTGTCTCTCCTTAACTAGTTTCCTTAACCTTCTGGCTTTGGGACTGCTCTCTGCCTAGAATGTCTTGGTTTTAAAGTGTGTGGCAAGGAGAGGGGTACTGCATGATCAGTCTTTTTGTGACTTCAGCTGAGCAGCTTCAAGTCGTCTTCATCCATATTTATGCAAGGCAGGATAGCATTTAATAAGGATGATGTTTCTATGGGCTGCTATGGGAAACCACCAAATAAAGAATTGTAACTGCATCTGTCAATTTAAAACAGATTACTTAGAAGTTTGTTTTAAATCCGTGTGTTGTTACTGTCTCATTAGGAATTAACGTGGCTTTAATTCAGTTCAGTTTTACTACTTTTGGAAATGAGTTAAGCTCAATAAAGATGAGTCACGAAAGATTGCTTAAGCAAACCCATTTTACTTAGCATTGCAGTGCAGGAGTACCCAACAGTCAGAGGCAGTGTCTTGGATCCTGAATAGTAACTGCCATATACTTTGAGGTAATATTTTAACAGCTGACATGATCACTTGCAATCATCAAGCAGTACCTCTAATTAGGTTTGGTATTATCTTCTACACATAAACAACCTTTTGTTGGAGGTGCCATCATGTGGCTTAGCTATAAAAAATTGAGGGATTTGTAATGTCTTTTATGCAAGAGAAGAAAGTTTATGACCTTGCCTTCTGGCAAAATTCCAAGGTACTTCATGTGCCTGCCAAAATCCTCCAGGAGTTTAAACTGATCCACTGTAGCTTTCCACTTCCCATTTTAAGCTTCTTTCTAGAGCTGCCCTTTTGTTTTGAAGTTACCATATTCTTTCTGAGAAGTACATGCATTTCAGCCTTGGTTGTAAATCTAGGTCTGTAAATATAGGCATCTTTATATGGATTTGAAAGGTATATTTATGTTGGAGTTTTTTAAATTAGAATTATTATACAAATTTAAGTTGAGCTGGCATGGTTAAAAAATGGGTTCTTTTGTCTTTGTTTCCAGTTACAACCTGTAGGCCAGAAAGCTGACTCATTTGATTTCTCAGCTGACATCGTCCTTGGCTGTCCAGCTCAGGTAAACATACCCAAATTTTGGAAGCTGGCCATGAGGAGGCTGTACTGCTTTTGCTTGCTGCAGAGAGCAGGGATTTGATGTATCTGGAATAAGTTTACTCAAAGCTTTGTTCTCTGTTTACCTCTGAGCGAGCAGGTGTTCTCGTATACCTGCTCTGGTGTCCCATGGCCATTCTGCTGTGCCCTGAATACTGATTAACAACATGCTGATTTGTGTGTTTGCAGTTGCAGCAGAGGCTGTTTTTTGTTGTTTGTGAAGTACAGAGGCAGCTCAAGCAGCAAACAACAGAATATGCTGCATTAACTTTCCCATCAGAATCAATGATGTTTGGGCACCACAACAGGTTTGAAAACCCAGAATCTGTCATCTCTTGGATTAGCAGCAGGTTGGTTTTCCTGGCTGATCCATAAGAGCAATACTTCAGACTCTTTGGAAGCTGCTTCTGCAGTTACAAAACAAGCTGCTGAACTTGCAGGACAGTTGCTAGGTACCAGCACGTGGAAATGACTGCTGCAGGCAGCAGTAATTGGCTTCCTTTCTTCAGCAGTTTCAACAAGAAGGCCAAAGAACTGAACAGATCAGGGAGCTGAGTTCTGGGTTCTCTTAGTTCTGGAGACAGGCATTCAAGCTATACACGAGGCTTTTGTCCGTTTTGTGTCCATCCTGTCAGACAAGGAAAATCTGTTGAGTTATTAACCAGCATATCCTCAGAATTCCATATTGCAGAAGTCCTCAGATTTGCTGAAATTGATCCTACTTCATTTACCCAGCATTCTTTCCAAGCAGCTTAAGTGAACTCAGCAACTTCTTCAGTGCGAAATAATGTGTATTTTATACTTCTTTCCCTTCCTTCAGTCTTATTCAAAGATGTTGCTTTTCAGAAGTAGGCAAAGAAAAATTTTATATCCCTTGAAAAGATATATGGCCATTTTTTTGCAGAAATGGTAAGCCTTTAGTAAACCTAAGTGCTATGAAAATGTCATTGAGAGAAGTGGCAGTAGCCATGGAAAATTTGTTTTGAGGCAGCCTCAAGTACAATAAAAGCCTGCCTTCTAATTTTAGTGCTTTTTAAGACTTCCTTATGCAGATGTTGAAGTTTCTCTTGATTGAGGTAAGTGAGCCTTCAGGTGAATTTTTTTAGTCTATATGATGTGCATGTCTTCCTGAATGCATGCTGCATTTGTAGGGGACGATGATAATGATGAAATTTCTACAGCCTCCCTTGGAGGGGAGAATGATCTTTTCAGTAAGCAATCTTTCATCTCCCTGCTGCTGATACAGAAGATCTGCCTAAGGTTTGTCAAGATTCTACATCAGTGCCTTCTGAAAGGACTAAACATCTAACAAAATCTAATTTGGAATCTTAGGAGAGGAAAAATGTTAAACTGCAGTCGGCATCTGGTATTTGTAATTTATGTCCTAAGGTACTAAACAAAATTTTATTAATTTTAAGGAAGGAGCATGGTTTCAAGGTCCAGATTCCAATTTTATTGTTTAGGCAATTACTTTCTTGGTTATATGATACTTCAATATCCCTTGCTATGGTTTGTGCCATGTGCCTAATTTTACTTACTTCTCTTATTTTGTTTCCTCTTTTTCCAGAACAGTCCCTTCCTGGGAACGTACCGGAATAGCAACTACACACCTGTGGAGCCCACTAGAGAGCCAATAGAGGTAATTGTTGCACCTTTCACTGCATTTTAGGCAAACTATGCAAAGCTGCATCTCGTGTCTTAACACATCATCCTGAATTTATACATTACATAAACTATTACCAGTTTTGGGAAAGAGAATTCTGCCTTGCATTGCACTTTTCATTCTGTAAACAAATGTTTTCCTAAAAGCCAAACAAAATTAATTATATTACCTGTGCAATTATATCAAAATTGTAACCAAAGTAACCTAGAATGCAGAATTAATTCAGATAGCAAGCTCCTCACGGTATGGAGAAGCTATCTTAGAATCCTGACCCCCAGATAATCTGAGGAAGATTTATTCTGCTCTGGAGGCACTGTTCTATTTTACACTCAAGTAAATTTAACCTGTAGAGGGCAGCCACCTTTACATACTGCATGTGCGACTCTATACAAAGGTGCAAAGATGATAGGAATCCCATTTCAAAGTGTCTTAATTTTCACCATGAATGAGCAACTATCATGAAGCATGTTCAATAAACTGCAGAAACAGATATTTTGTATAGGACTTGAAGAAATGGAGCAGTTATTTGCTTTGCAGGCAAAGTAGGCTGGGCTAGTTTGATACTGGGGGTGCTCATGACTAACCCAATTAACCCAAAGCCTTTGTGTGCCATGAGGGTCCCAAAGAACAGCAGCTATTGTCTTAGCAAGTCATAGTTTGCAGGACAGAACGGGATTTTTTATCTGTAGAATGAGAGTTACACTTCTAATAGGTAATTCTTGGACTTCCACTAAATCTCAACAGCAACAGCTTTTGAAGTGATAAAGGAAATAAGTATAGGAAGAGGATAAAGCAACACTTTCTGATCTAAAAATAAGCCTATCTGTTCTTTCTAGGCTCTGCAATCAGACTTCAGTGGTTGATAGTGGAGCCTATTGCAACATTTATTTGCAAGAACAGATGAATTTGTTGTGATCTTTTTTTAACAGCAACCATGCTTTCTGAAGACCACAGGTCCATGTAGTTTTACTCTGGTAGAATTATGCAGTCACAGAATAATTGAGGCTGGAAGGGACCTCAAGACATCCTTAGCCTGACCTCCTGCTTCTAGCAGGGGTGGCCCTTGGATCAGTGTACACAGCTGTCATTGCTCTTGCAAGGGCTGGCCACTGTAACAAATACTTGCTGCCTTCTTGGCTAATATGGTTGCTTGTTACCAAAAAGCAGGGAGAGACATTCATCAGCTCTTTCTTCTTGTGAATTAAGGTGTTCTGCAATGTGTGTTTGATTCAGTATCTTCATATACATATGGTGGGATATACATAATAACTGTTATAGTCACCTAAAAATGTATGGTAAAGTACAATTAGTTAGAGCCTGACAGTTTTCTTTACTGGAACTTTTAAAGCTTTGAAAATTCGAATTTTTTAAAATTTTATATTCAGTAAAAGCAAGCCGTTTTTGAAAGTTTCTAGGGAAAGAATAAGTTCCTGGCAAGGTACATGGGGAACAATAATATAATAATAGAATATATAAGGCTGTTCCAAAGCTTGGCCACTCTTTCAGTGAAGAAATTTTTTCTGATATCCAACCTGAACCTTCCCTGGTGGAACTTGGGTTCATTTCCCCTTGTTCCTTCACTGGTTGCCTGGAAGAAGAGATGGACTCCTGTCTCATCACACCTCTTTTCATGTAGTGATAGAGTGATAGGGTCACCCCTGAGCCTCCTTTCCTTCAGACTACACAACCCCAGCTCTGTCAGCTGCTCCTCATAGGACTGCTGCTCAAACTCTTCACCAGCTAATATGACAATATATTAATAATATAATACATTAATATATAACATGATAACTTTGCAGGGGATTTTATTGTTGATTTTTGTTTGCTTTTACATCTGATGTCTTTTGAGACAGAGCAAGACTCCAGACCTGGAGCCCCACCTTGTAGGTCATGGACAAAATTTCTAGGCAGTGGAGAGGGAAAAAATAATCATCCTTATGGAACTTTGTCGTATGCAGTATTTCAAGATGAAATGTTTTGCCTTTGGAAAAGTTTTATGCTTTGGCTAGAAAATGTCATCAGAAGTAATTATTGTTTTGATAGTATTCTGCAAAGAGGTGTAAAAGACTGTTAAGCTACATAGGCACCAAAGTAGGTTCTATGTTTTAACTTGGTTTTGCCCTTCACTGTATATCTAAACCATATATGAATTCCACATTATCTTTTAGCTACAAGATGAAACAATTTTGTAACTTCTCATTTCAGAACTGGGGCAGTGAACTGTCATGTCCTGATCATACTCCATCTAGTCGTGTCCCAACATCAGGTGAGAAAGAACTCCTAACCTAAAACCCCACATAGGAAAAGTTTCATTTTTTGTTTCTAAAAGCAATAAGATGTTGGAATTTCACATCCTAGATGGAAAGTAAACAATAACAGCTAATATATTTAGGGAAGAAGTCTGTCTTGCCATTCACAGTAAGTTCTGCATGACAGCAAGTATGTCTCTGTGGCTAAATGTGATCACATTTATCGTATGCATGTATCATGTACATCATTCATCATACAGCAACATGGCAGATTCAAATTGCCCAGGGGCTTTAGTGACTAAGCAGTGCAGTGCAAGTGCTGCGTGTAGTTTGAAGATTTTGCATGGAGATTTTTAATAGGAAATATTGATCTATGACCCAAACCTGTAAGCCAATTGAAAGAGATTGAATATATGCATCTGTAAACATATCTAGTCTGTTTTCACTTTTTTACCTAAGCTGTTTTAAGTTTTATTTCTTTCTGTGTTATTATAATACACTGTTGCAGGCAAAGGCAAGAAGTTAGGCATTTTCCCTAGGTGACACACAGAACCGGAGGATTTTTCCACCTTAAAAGTCTGCAAACATGCCATTATATTGGTACCTAAAACTTGCATGTTTACTCTATTCAACAGTATGTTGTCAGTTGTCAGTAATCCTGCTTTTATTCTCCTACTGCTTTTTAGTACATGAGCTACGGCCTGCTGACATCAAAGCTGTAGGAGCACTTGGAGATTCCCTGACTGTGAGTACTGCTGTATTCCCATGTTTAGAGTGAGAAGAGCAGTTGTCGATTTCTACCCAGATGTTGTCACATCAGGCATCATCAGACAGAAAACAAATTGCTTTGGCTTGGCAAAGCAAAACTCATCTACCTGGTTCCCTTTGCAAAGAAATAGCCTGAAGGGATATGAGTGACACTGGCAATTGTGTAATCCAGTAATGAATAGTTCAGCCCAGGATAGAAATGGGATCCCATTCTCTGTTGCATACAGTTTATTCAAGTGTTTTGGAAAAGGGAAGTAGCTGTCTTGTAGGAATAGCCTCTTCTGACATGAAAGAAAAGCAGCAAAAGCAGTTGATATTTTTGATGCAAGAAGACATTTTGCTGAAAAATCCCATGGAAATAATTGATTGGAAAATGAAGTGCTTCCCACTTGAGATAATTCTGATACTTCGGTATTTCAGAATTTTGCTTTCAGATTTTGCTTCCTGGGTTAGATGTCTTCCAGTTAAAGCTCTGATGTATTTCAGGTACTAAGAAATGGAGGTTTAAAACAAAAAATAGACACAAAAAACCCCAAACCAAACAAAAACAAAACAAAACAAACAAACAAACCACACAAAAAAAAACCCCCACCCAAAACCAAACCAGAGAAGAATAGCAGGGGATACTGCAGATCTTCACTGAGTTTTCTGAGAAAAAGTTCTAGAATTACACAGCCCTACAAAATTGATCTGGCCTGGGAGGAAAGCAAACCTTGTATCAACAGTTCCCATGAATTTTAACTCCTGAACTAAATCAGTGCTCCTTCTAGCAGCTTCTGTTCCTGTTGAGTTCAGAGGGACTTGACGGGTCTGAAGCTCTTAAATGATCAGGCTTATCTTACAGGGGAGTGTGCATGTCTTCATTATGCATCATGCACCTTCTCATTAGCTCTGAAACTGATTTTGCTTGACCCGATGTAATCCTGCCTTTCCCCCTGCTGCAAAGCTTTGAGCTTTTTTTAGAAGAAATCAGTAAAGCACTACCAGTCTCCCTCCTATCCATCGCCATGACTCTTAAAATTAATTGCTTTTTTTTATCCTCCCCCACATCAAATGCTAGGTATGTGCACTAACACATATCTCTTATTTAAAAATACTAATTCTTTTAATATATGAAATATCTCAGAAAGCCCTAGTCATAAGGGCCAGATTATGATGCTTGAAGTCTCTGTCTCAAGAGCTGAGCAGGGTTGGTTCTGATAATGCCATTATCCATGCAGTTCCTGCCAGTTGCCACTGCCACAGCAAGGTGTTTTGGGGGGTTTTATTAAGTCATTTATTTGGGGGGGGGTGGGGGTGCAGAAAAACTGGCAGAGCGTTTCCCACATGTACACATACTCACAGCTCCCACAGCAGCCACGCCTGCTTTGTACAGAGTAACCATCCTTGACACAGGAGGACTGCAGCAGCAGAGTCCACCAGGGCATGGATGGTCCTCCTGAGAGTCCTCACAAAATCCCTGAATGCAGTCAGTGTTGATGGCTGAATTGATGCCATGGCTTTTTGAAGAGTACAAAATTAGATGAGACCACTAAAAAACTGTAAAGCTGCAGAAGAAACCCTTCACATATTTGCTGGCCTGAATACAAGTCAGGGGGCTAACCATGCTAGAGGTCTGTCCCCATCCTGTGAGCTACTCAAATTCAGCACAGAGGTCTTTGTTCTGATTTCTTTGTGTATTTATTTAATTTTGAAGGATATGAAAGTTCACAGTGCAGGAAGGAAGGCTGTGTCAGTCTAGATACAGTTGGAGCTTTATGAAACATTGAGCAATTTAGTCATGTCACTGGTTAGAATTCATCTGTCTGACTTCTCTAGCACCAATACACAGTGAAAGAAATAGACACACCAACATGCTTATCTATACTGGCAAAAAAAAATCCTGGCTACACCTCATCAGGTTTGTATGTTAAGCAGCAGACTGGATCCAGGAGAGGAAAAATGGATTGTACACCAAAGATTTGTTTTCTTGGCAGATAAAAAAGAAGCTCCTCTGATTTATGTACAGCTAAAACTGGATGGGGATTTTTCATCAGTGTTTGGGGCTTTTTTCCTGGATTATTAAGTCTCTCAAAATCATCTTTCTTCCATAAATGCCAGGATGAAGCATTTTCCATCAGAAAAGAATCCAAACAAATACAAAGCTGTTGATGTTAATCTGGGTCCCATTGGGACAGATTGAGTATGAGTAACAGCTTGACAGTCTTATGTCCTTGACCTTCCAATCTGATGTCCTGTGGCTGGACTGTATCTCCTCTGATGGTCTATCTAGATGAATTCCTTTTATGTATGAGGAGAAGCACGGAAAATTGAAGTATTGGAGATGCAGGGCTGCCCACAGGCCAGTGTGTGGTGGTAAATAAGGGCACAGACCACTTATGCTAAAACTGGGATATTGCAAAAGCTTGGCTGGATGCAGAGTAATGTTACCAGAATGCTTCAGCGCTTTCACAGCATGATGTGTCTATCACAGTCTATCTTACATAAATTTGTAGGGCTTTTTTTCTTTTAGTGTTTTTTCAATTGTTATTTCCACCTTTTCCAGACTGCAGTAGGAGCCAAAGTACCAGACCTACAAACAGACTGGAAGGGACTTTCCTGGAGGTGAGTAAAAATGCTAATTTTTTTTCCCTCTGTTTTTGTCCACACAGTTAGAAGTGTGGGTCACCTGGTTGTGTAGTTACATGTTTGCATATGTAAATTCAGGGAAAGGATGCTGACAGCAAGTATTGCTTGGAAAGTATTGGAGGAGTCAGGACTGGAAGAGAAAATGAGCAATTGCTGCAGGGGGGTGGGTGGGTTGTGTTCAGTTTTGTGGGCTTTTTCTTGCTTCTTTTTTTCTTTCTTTGTGTGTGTGTGTTAACCCGACCTGATTGCTACAGGTGTCACAGTACCTTTTAGCCTTTTCCTAGTCTCTCTGGAGCTTATTCAAAATGTTGCTGTGATTATCTACTGCAATGTCTAATGCTAGAAGGTCTGAGTGAGTGTGGATTGGCATGAACATGGGGAGGGCACTGCATACATTCTCAGTGAAGGTGTTCCAAACACTTCTGCTATTGCAAAGTGGGCAAACAATGCACGTCAGAGGGTGCGAAGCTCAATATCCATGCCAGAGTGGAAGGAAACTGCCTGCTGCCAAGGGGCAGATGTATGGGTGATAAGTGTGTGCACGTATACATTGTCCTCTTTGCTCTTTCTTCGTCCCTTTGTATGCGTCTGCAGGCATGGATATTTTCAGGAGGGACTGCCACAAGTGGTGTAAGAGCGTATTGGCTCTGCACACAGCCGAGTTTTGAATGGTAGAGGCAGAGGCTCTGTGTAATCGGCATTGCAGAATTGCAAATAGGCAGCTAATGAATATTTAATGCAGTCTCTCCTATGCGTAACTGGGCGCAGATGTAGTTTCAGCAAGGAAACGTGGAGCAACTTTAGGGAGGAAATAATGCCTTTCTGTGATAGGTATCCCAGCATGTCCATATGAAAATCAGTTCTCCCAATATGGTCTGTTCCCAGCCTGAAGGCATAGCTTCTATCTTAGTGCTGCCCTACTTTATTTAATGTGAGTTATCCTTTCACTACTTTCCCTGAATTCCTGTGGTTTATCTCCTTAGTCCTTTTTGAAGCAAGTATTTGGGGGGGGGGATTGTTTTTTAATTCTTGGGCTGCTACAACAACACATGGTGACAATAAGACAGATGGCTGCAGGATTAACCCCACTGGGTGGTTTTTTTCTTTCCCTTTGTAGTATTGGAGGTGATGAGACCCTGGAGATCCAGGCTACTTTACCCAGTGAGTATCCTGGAAAAGCAAAAGTTGGGTATTACACTGAAAGTCATTTAAGTGGGAAACATCTGGAAATGGTCATTCTTTCCTTGAAAACGGTGGGGATGTCCATCTGTTGTGGGTATAAGCAGTTCATGTGAGTGAGAGCTGAAATCCAGCCTGACCTGATTAGCTGTAAAGTTGATTCAGCCCCTTCACATCACAGGACCTGCATGTGATTGTATCGTCCTTTTGACCAAAAGAATTAGGAGTAAATGTGCTGAGGGGGACAGAAGTTCATGGCAGACCTGCTCCTGCCTTATTTTGTTTTGTGCTTTCTAGTGACTGACTGTAATGTCTGTGGACAAATAAAGGGTCATGAAAAAATTAGCAGTCCATATAGCCAGGATTGTTGACAAAGCTATGGTTCTTCCTGAGGGTTTCAAGTTGCTACATAGCAGTGGAAAAAAATAAATCTAAAAGTACTATAAATTTTTGCCCTAGTGCTCTGTGTAATTTGGCCGGTAGTTTCCATAGAAACCACAAAGTGGTCAACGTTACAATAAATTGGAAGGCACTGGGTTTACAATGGCTGCTCTATTTGTATGTGATCCATGCTGTAGAGCAGTTTGACAATACCTGACATTGTTAGTAATAAAATCTGATGTGCTTCGCCTTGTACCAGGCATATCACTGCATTTGAAGAAAATAGAAGGCACAATTCATTTATGCATTAAAAATGAGATTCTATAAAGAGGTTTCAGACAGCCCTACAGACACAGTAACAACAACAGTTTTCAGACATCATGCTTCCCCAATGAAAATTTCTGTGAAATCTAGAAAAATGAAAAAATTTCACTTCTCTGACACAGGTATTATTATCTAGCTGGAGGAGTGAGAGGTAGAGGGCCATATTCAGAGCATCTGCTTCTGGTACATGAAAGAAAGTAACCACAAATACTCTGACACTTAAATTCAAGACTGGTGATTTGCCCAAGATCCACTTATGCATCTCCTGGGCCACCAGGCTCTGACTCCTCAGGCCCATGGAGAGATATAGCAATGATGAAATTTGGACGGTAACTAGGGTCTTCAAAGCAGGCGTGTCTCTAGCTCCTGTAAAGTCACAGTGAATGAGGGGAAAACACAGGTCTGTATTTTTACCACTCAATTGCCTCCTGCTTCTGCAGGGAGGCAACGCTGCTGGTTGTACTGTGAATGTTTAAACACTTTGGTTTTTTCTTTTTAAGATATCTTGAAGAAATTCAATCCAAATCTCTTTGGCTTCTCCACTGGCAGTTCTAAGGAAACAGCTGGATTCAATGTTGCAGAGAGAAATGCCACAGCAGGGTAAGGACAATCCCAAACCACAAAGATAAACGACTGAGAAGTGATGGACTAGCAGGTTACCTTTGTGATACACATCAGGGTTGAGGTAATGCTGATGACCTGCTGGTACTCAGCATGTTTCTGTGATCCGATGTTTTTAATTGTGAGTTCCGGGAGTTGTTTTTTAAATTCAATTCAGTATTTCAGGGATTTATTTGCTATCTTTTTCTAAATTGGACACAAGCTTCTAATTAGTTATGCTTCTAATTCAAGCAGTACCTTTTCTGCCCAGTTTTCAGTGTACAGGTCCCTAATTCACTGTCACACAATATCTATAATGAGTAAAAAAATCATGACCATCTCTTGTATTCCTTGATTTCTAGAGAATGTGCCTGAAACTAACAAACAGAAACCCACTTCTACCCTAATTGCATAATAAATAATCCCTGTTTGCAGTGCAAAGAAAAAAAAAAGCAGCTGGGAAATAACTCCTTTCTCCTTCTGAAGAAAAAAAAATCTACTAGTCTGTTAACAACCAAAACATGTAAGAATTTGTATGGCTTACACGGTGCCTGCTCCATGAATACTCAGAGAATTGGTTTCCAAAGCTTTTTGTGACACCTTTAGCAACCATTAAATCTGCTGCAAGAGAGATTTAGGACAACTATCAAAGCCTGTATAGCTACTAAATATTTCATAGGTTCCCTGAGCAAAGCTGACTCAGCATGATCAATATGGTTCTAGGAATCCAAATAATGTGGCTGCATTTGTGTAGCTGCTGGAGAGAGGCAGGGCTTATCAGCTCAAGCCCAGTCTTTTTCTAGTGTATCAGGAGCTCATTTGCAGCTGGTGTCTCAGCACAGTTTGTGTTTTGGCCCGTGGATGTTGCATCCTGTCCAGAGCTGGACTGGGACTCTCCAGCCTGGCAGTCCCACAATGTAAGCACTCTCTTCCAGCCATAAGACAAGCCATAGGAATTTAAGGCTGGATCAGGAAGGCTGGTTAGGTGCCCAGCTTCTGTGTCAGCACCAAACTCCCCCACTAGATTTTTGAAGCGAGTTATGCAACTCAATGTCTCTGTGCATCTGGGCATTAGTGTTTTGTCCCAAACAAAATGCACTGAGGCCAACTCTGAGATGGGAAGGACTCATACCATTGCCTGCCACTTGGCAGCCATCCCAGCTGAAGCCTTTTTGAGATCAGATTATTCACTTGTGCAACTTGGTCCTTCAGTGTTTGCTCAGCCTTTTGAGGCATCACTTTCCTTATACTGATTTCTGCTGATCCTGAGATCCCCTGCAATGAGGAGTGGGAATCAAGAAGGTGAGGTGCTTTTAGAGCACACATCTAAATCTTCTGTTCTCTCTCCTAGTGATATGCCAGCCCAAGCACGTGCATTGGTGGAATTGATGAGAAGCAGCTCGGTAAGTGGGATCTGGGCCACAGCTCGGTGCTGCCGTGGTCTCTGGGAGATGACTGTAATTCACGGGATGCTTGAGCCATTAAGAGTGCTTTACTGATGAAAGAAAAGTCCTTGTCTCTGCTGTGTTTTCCAAGATGAATGTGCCATATGAATTACCCCTAATGTAGGGTGCAGTGCAGCCAGGAGATGTAAGGATGGTAGTGAGGAAGAGGAGAAATCTGAAGGCTCTGGTGAGATCACAGGATTGCTTTGTTGAGCAGCAACCTTCAAAGTGAAGGTCATAAAGGCTGAGTTGAAATTTCTGAAGCAGATACCTGCAGACCAACATGAGTCACAACATCCACAATACTGAGAAGAGGGGCTACTGAAGTCTTTGCAGGAGAAAAAGCCCTCTCAAAGTCTGGTTTTGAGCAGGCAAATAATTAATCAGTGACCAGTAACCTCGGGAATGGATGAATCTCTGTCGCATCATAATATTTTAGAGAATTAGTAGGGAATCTAGCATTGTGGACCAGTCTGCTGTGCTAACTTCACTGTGGGCTACAGAGGGCATCAAAAGCAGAGAGGGGAAGAAATCTGAGAAACCCAAGGCTGCCTTGCTCTGAGTGTTGGCTGAATTTGAGTGGATGACTGTCTGGGTGTGAGCTGTTGATTCAGGGAGAGCATTCCCTCTAAGGGAATGGGAGTGCCTGGAGCTCCTTGGCTCAGACTGAATGGGAAAGGAAGGTACTGAATAAGCAGGATTTGTCAAAGCATGTGGCTCTCCATGCCAGAACTCTTGATGGATGCTGCATGCTCACCCCACTGTCAGTTACTCTGCATTGCCAATTGTTTGGCAGAGTGAAGGGAGCTGGCATGGCTTTTCAATAGAATAGGAGAGGCTGTCCTGCTTTGTTTTATTCACAGCTTTTTATGCATTTTTATAAAAAGCGAGAGGAGTGTATCCCTGCCATAACATTGCCCCTTCATGAAAGTCTTCCTGAGCAAATTGCTGGTTAAAGAGGAGAATTCAGACCTATGGGTGATTCCCAGGCCCTCCCTCTATTTGTGGGATCCTTTCGCAGATGTTTGTTATGTAAATGCACTACACTAAAAATAGTTGCCTTTGATTCCTTTCTTTGTACCGAATGTTACAAAATGTTTTGATGAGATCCAGCTCTCAGCAGCGCCTATTGTTAGCTTGCGGTGACGTGGATGCTGCAGCTGCCCTTATATGAGCTCAGTGAAGTCACCAGCCTCCTGGACTCTTCTATTTTAATCCAGCTGTCTGTTCCCTGGGGCACCCCTTGCCCCTCCTGGCCACGGGGTAATTCTTGCCCAGCTGGCAGGGATCCCCAGCAGCTCCAGTTCCACAGCCACATGAGTCACTCCAGCCTCCACTCCCACACGGCTTTACCCCCACGCTGCCTGCAGCGTGCAGCCATGGCTGGCAAATCTCTCCTGTCCATCCCCGTTCTGAGGCTGACATTCATTTAGGGATGCTTCCTGCCACAGACACATTTCCATGCTTGGTTACCCTGACAGAGCTTGTCTGCTGAAGGGAATTTCCTTACAGAGGCCAAGGTGAACTGCAGTCGACTAGCAAACAGTTCAGATTTTCCCCCTGGAGAGATGCTTTTCCTTTGCCAGCTTAACTCAGCACACCTCCTTTGTTCAGCCCTACTGTCTGTGCCCCATTTAGCCCCATTTGTGAATGTTACCTCTGCATGCCTAAGCAATGGATGCTGCTATCTGTTTATTTTATGTGCCACTAGAAAATTAACTTCAAGGAAGACTGGAAGCTGATTACCGTCCTTGTTGGAGGCAACGACCTATGCCAGTACTGCTTGGACAAGGTTTGTATCTCTGAATTAGGCATGCTTATCCAGGCATTTGGCAGGTGACCAGCCCTGGAAACATAGCCTTTCTCTCTTTCAGGGAGCCAAAGTTCCTCTTTGTTTAAAAAGCACTTAGAAGTCCTGCCCCTTTCATCTGTATTGTATCAGGAACAAGTGCACAGCTTTTAATACAGGGGCACTGCAGCTCTGGAGAAATGCATTATTTAAGTACTGGGAACCTGCTCATATTGAACAAAACACAAAGATTAAGCTGAAGAGCTCTCCCTGCTTAACTGGACAAAGTGATCAGTGTGGTGTCTCAGGCATATTAGGGGACACAAGTGAAGACTTCTGGAAAACATTTCCACACAATATTTACTGAGGATGCCTAATTCTTCCTTCAGAATGACACCCAAAATAATAACATCAGTTCATAGTGAAAAACCTGTCTTTTCTGTAGCTGTCAGTGGTCATCCCCTCTGAAACTGTGGCACAGACTGGGGGTCTGTACCAGCTTGTTGAAATGACCAGGCACTGTTCTCTGTTTTGCTCTTTCCTTTACAGGCTGCTGCCTGAAGCCTTTGTCCCCACAGCTACATCTCTATAAGTATAGTCACAAAGTTGTTTTGCTTATGGGCTTTGTGGGGTCTGACTGCCTTCAGTTTCTCCAGACGGGCAGTTTGAAAAAAAAAGATATTTTTCTGTTCATAAGGTAAACCAGTCTGCTCTGGGTCCCATAAAAGATAACCCAAAAATCCAAAAATGTGATCAATGTAGTCATTATCAAGGAAAGGCTCTGCCAAGATACCTCAGGATTTTCTACAGAGATTAGAGGAATATGTTAATGGCATAAAAACACAAGCACTCTGTAACCTCTGTCTATGTGCCAGTAAACTTCTTGATCTGGAAAGATATCTGCCAACAAAAGAAAAAAGGAGCATCAAGTTGGTATATCTTCTCACAGATCACCTTGTTGGTTCCTGAAAAAGACTGACTCCTTTTTTTTTTTTTTCTTTTTTAAACAGGAAACCTATTCAGTGCAAAAGTATGTAAAGCACCTTCAGGACACTCTGGATATTTTCTATAAGGAGGTAAGCTTTTAAGATACCCTAGCAAGCTATGTTCCTGGCAAGTACACTGATGTTTTTCTCACCTCTGATAGACTGTCAGTGATTATGTTTCATACAAGGTCATCTTTCAAATAGCTGGAGTCAGACTGTTCTTCAGTGCTGCATTTCAATGACTGTACTAGCTAATGCCCTGAGAAAGAGGGCTGCAGTTTCAGAAAAACTGTGTGTTTGACAATATTTGTGCTGTGGACCAAACATACCATGACAGTTTTTATGGCTAAACCAACCATGAACAGTTTCATTTACCCTAGAGCAAGTGGAAATGTCCCAGGGAGTGAAGCAGCATTTTAGCTAGTTTGTACTAGCTGCTGGAATCTTTTTGGCTGACAGCCACTGTATATCTCCCTCCCCCTCCTTTTATACATCATCCTTGCACATGCCATTGGCTGCAGCCAGTGTAGTTTGCACTGACTCCCTGACCTACGGATGGCACTTCTTGCTCTTTGTAGTGGTATCATGTTCTGTTATTTGCAACATGTCTGTATGTCTGGTTATTATAATCCTTGCAGCTCCCAAGAGTCTTTATCAACATGGTGGAGATGCTGGAGTTCTCTGGACTGCATCAAATCACAGCAAGCTCTTCAGAGTGTGCTTTGACAGCAAAGTAAGTGAGCAAAACAGCTCTTTGCCTATAAAATGATATTTTTTTGGCTCAGTTTCTACAGGAGGACATCCACACTGAGCTTTCCAAGCTACTCACATTGCTGCCTTTACCTCATGCACTAGTTTCCATCAACTTTCTATTACTTCTTGCAATACTTCAGCTAAAAATCATATACCTGTAGATAGCAGAGTTCTCACTTCTCAGCTGTAAGGCAGCATGGCACAGGACAAGTCACCATATGATTGCTGTACTGCCGAACTTCAAAGGCTTTTTTGCCCAGCACAGGCTGACATCCTTGATTCCTCTCTTTGTATCCCGTGCTGAATTACCTCTGGTGCAGGCTGGGCTGCACACGGCAGAGCACAACCAGGAGCTGCTCCTTGCTCCTAATGAAGGAAACCAAAATCTTAACTCAAAGAAGGTTGAGAGACTTGTTTTAGAAAGCAGCCCTGTCTTTAAAGGCATCAGAATGGACATGAAAAAGCTCTTTAGTCTGGCAGAGAAAGGTATAACAAAGACTAGTAGTTGGAAGGTGATGCCAAATGAATTCAAATTAATGTAGGCACAGATTTTTAAAAATACAAGTGATTAACTACAGGAGCATGCTGAAAGGGAAAATAATGAATTGATGATCTTGCTCAAAGTCTTCTTATTCATGCCAAGCACATTCTTAGAAGATGAAGATGAATTTCAGTGAAGCACAAGTTATTACCTCTTGTTATGAAGGTAACATAATAAAACAGAGTGGTGCAAACTACATGAAAAATTTGTCTGACTTTAAACTCCAAGATGTCTGAAACTCTGCTGTAAGCCCATTCCTGGGGCAGGTTTTCTTGTTATTCTAACACATATCATTTCCTGCTAATGTGTGGCACAATGAACACTTTTTTGTGCTAGACTCAAGAGTTGTGGATCCTGCAGCTCTTTCTGCCTGTGATAGAGAGAAAAATGTGTTCATTTTGAAAAGTATGTCAGTAGAGATTGTTCTTTTCTGAAGTATCTGTCCATTCCTAAGCCACCAAGGTGGCTCTCTCCCTTCGATATGTGAGCTCTGAGCACCCATCCTGAGCTTTTTGAAGCAGACATACAGTGCCGAAGAACTGTGAATAGACTATCCTAGACTGGCTTTTAATTCTAATATTTCTTTCATTGAAGGAAAGTTTGCCCATGTTTCTTAAACTCAGAGGAAAATTCTTCAGAATTACAAGAAATTAAGAGAGTTAACAGAGATTATCAGGTAATGCATTGATTTGGTAACTGCCATCTTCACTTGTGTCTCTTTATATTGCTTCCCTCACTGCCCTTCCTGCCATGCATATCCTCAGCAGTACAGAGGGGGATAACTGGCAAACAACTTGGCTACATCCTAATCAAAACCCTACCCAGCTAACCAGTTAGTAGCAGTGCAAGGCTTTCCACTTTGCCTTATGATGTGACCTCAGTTCTGAGCTGCATGCAGATGGAGACCAGTTCTGTTTCCAGCTGCTGTTTCAACAGCTGAAAAGGATTTAGTAATGATGGTTGCTTTGTTGATATGTGTTAGTCTGTTACAAGTCCAATGAGTAGCTCACATGAATTAACACGTCACTGCAAGAGTGACAAATGACCTTGCATCAGCTGTTTTGTGGTTACTCTTAGCAGAAGAAATTAACTAAACCAACCACGGGCCAGCTTGCCATCTGAGAGTAACTTTTCATAGCCTCAGGCATAAGATTCACTCAAAATTAACAGAGCTATAAATAGCTATTGGAGCAGAAGCTTTTTCCATCGATGTTCTTACAATACAGGAATCACTGTATCACATCACATTATGCTCTCCATTCTGGCTCTGGTAGTGGCTGTTGTCCAGTGAATCTAACAAAGCTCAAGGAATTCACCCTGGGTAATGCTTGTATAAGCCTACTAGAGGGGTCATTTTCCCTAACTAAGGAAGAGAGATTAGGAATGTTTTGAGATATGACGAGGAGCATTAGCAGTTATACACATAAGATGGCAAGTTAGAATGAGATGGGGTTTTTTTATTTGTATGAATATCTGTGACCATAATTTTTGAAAGCAGCAGGTAATTTTTCAATGCTTAAGTATTATTTTAATTCAAGCACACCTTTCTGAAAAATCAAGTACACTTCAGCCTCAAGTTGGCATTCTGGACTCATTTGTCACTTTTAAAAATGTTGCCCTTGTTCCTTTTTTTAATAATATTCTGTGAATTTTGATCTTATTGCAATTGTGCAGTTTTGGTTTCTATAAGTAAGGTTTAAACTACATTTCTTCTGCTTTTTTTTAAATTAAGCAATATATTTTATTTCTATTTGTAATTTATATTTTTTAATCTTTTTTTTGTTTGCTTGAAATAATCCAGCATCTATGCATTTTCTTCATGAAAATCTCTTCATGAATCGAATTTATTTTCTTAGCCATTTTCTTGACTGCTTTATAACATTTATCTGGATTTACACTAACGATTTACGGCTTCCTACACTGAAAGATGTGTAATCTGCATGTTTCTGATAGCTGACAACTGCTAGATGAGCCTTGCATGTAACTCTGGTGTTCTCACTAATTACACCTCATGCAGGTTGGAGCCTTGCAGCTGATCAACAGCGGTCGGTACGAACAGCGGGAGGACTTTGCTGTTGTCATTCAGCCATTTTTCCGCAACACCTTGTTGCCCCTGGATAGTGTGAGTCCTCTTTTGCTTTCCTGTGATGCAAGAGCCAGTATCTTGGTTTCTGTTAAGCCAGTAAGATCCATGCCACAAGGACTGTGTTTCCTTCTCTTTGCACAGTCTAGTGGCACAGTGTGGAATCTGTGGTAAGAGTGAGAGAGGAGAAGACAGGAGGTCTCACAAGAAGGCAAGAAGGTTCACAGTGCTGCCTGTGACTTAAAATGGCTTTAGAAAACATTCATAGCATGCAGTCATAAACTAGGCACCCTCTGACTTCCTCTAAACTGCATGTTGCTTCCCTTGTTGAGGTTGGTGAGCATTCCTCGTAGTTTCCCGATTTAGGTTATGGAATGTGCTCAGGTTTTCTTCAAATGGAGACTAGCACTTGAATCTCTGACTCATCCAAGCATAGAAACAGGAAGCAGCCTTTGATACCAAACACTGATTCTCCTTCTTTTCTCCAGCCTTAGCATTATGTATGCTGTGTGGTTAAGGATACAAATATGCAGCAGGAATCCTTGTCAAAACAATCCAGTTTTGCATAGTACCTTTTTTCATACCATCCCCTCCCCCCCCCCTTTTTTTTTTCTGTCAGCCTACAAGGTTGACCAATGGTCAGCAGATAGGTAGTGATGAGGCAAATTCTCCCTAAAAGAGACATTGGCCACAGTTGGATAAGCCCACCATTTTTATTGTTATCTGAAATTCAGCAGAAATTTCAATACTTGAAAGGTTGTAAGTCTGAGTCACAGAAGTTTAAAAAGCAATAATAAGCACTTTTCTATCAGTTCTGTATAAAATGGAATGTGGGTCAATGGCAGGGTCCTTGTAACAGCTGTGAACCTTGTTGACTTAAGGTAACAGCCAACCTTGTTGGGTTAATGATAAGTTTAGTTTTGTTATGAAAATTTCTGTCTGAAGTTCAGCAGGCTGCATTACACAGAAGGTCTCAAGGTGCAGTAATCAGCCCATAGTTAGGAGCACCTAAGTTTATTTCCAGTGTGAAAACATGAGCATATTGCCTTTAGGAAGACACCAAAATTGTGAGGTGGGTATATCAAGTACAGTATACTATTAGATACAATATGTCAGATCTCAAAGATTGAAATTTGCTGAGAAATAAACTTTTGCTTTTATTGCAGACTGGCAAGCCAGATATGAGTTTCTTTGCTGCAGACTGCTTTCATTTCAGTGTAAGAGGCTATGCTGAGATGGCCATGGCTCTCTGGAATAATATGGTAAGGGGTTACAATTTAGATCCCTATGTGTTTCTGGTAGCAGTATCTACAAAAGATCATGAGAACAGTGTCTGAAACAAAAGAGTAAGCAAGACATAAAACTGATATCCTAACAAGAGGGGCCTGCTCTACTCTGAGGTTCTTCTCACTCTGCATTGCTTAGGAATGTAGTCCAAAGTGATTATATTGCATGACAGGGTGCAAGTCTTTGCTCATTCAAAATGAGAAGTCCCAAGAGTCTTAATGTAATGAAAACTTCCTTTCTGACTTGGTAAATAACTTGCATTAAAACAAAAAGTCAGCCTAGTTAACCATTCAGTTCTGTAGGTTTGCTGAAAATGTCTGTTCAATGAGCTTGCCCTTCTCCAGTGAATTCTGTTATATTTTTTTGGAAAACATATATGGGACTGAATTTTTGCTGCCATTAATAGTGTCAACATGTTGTACCACCCACTCTTGTATCTGAGGCTGTTTTAGTAGAGTCACTAAAACTAATGGGGGGCTGAAATCAAACCTATGATGCTTGTAATCATATTTCATCTGTCATTTTGGGGGAAATGATAGCTTTCGAATAGTGTTGGAAGAAGGTGTGAGAGGCACATGCTAGACTCGGTAACTCCAAGGTCACAGTTGCTTTCAGAAATGTTTCCCCCACATTGGAAGGAAGAGTATGGCATTTTTATGCTGCAGCAACATTTCCTCCCCATGTCTTGTAAACACCAGTAGCTAAATACATTGTGCTAGCAGAAATCCTGCATGCTGGTTTGTACAAGAAACAAGCATAAATGGAGGGGAATTTCTTTTCTGTCCAAGTAAAAGTTTGAGGGAGATATCAAACTTACAGGATACCCCAGAATGAGCTTGAAAATAAGGACTGGAAAATGCAGGGCAGGAATCTGTGCAATTGCCCAGTATAGCATATGAGCTGTAGGTCCAGGAATATAGAATGTACAATGCAAGCACATGCTCGGAGTAAGTGATTTGTGCACACACAGCAAATCTGCCTGTTTTCCATCAGGCTTCCCTGTCTGGGACTCTAGATGCCAGCAGGCTGGTAGGCTTCACTCTGCTTCGTAGCTTAAAGAGGGCTAATGGTGGGCCAGAAATCCCAGGCAAATGTAGAAAAATTGAAATTGCGCATAGTTGAGGGTTTCAAGCGAAAAAAGAGACAGTACCTGGGCATATGGCGGTCTTAAATTGGGTTTCTGTTGCCATGTGGTATTCCTATTGGCCATTACTCATTCCTGAATCACCATCAGTCTTTTTTCCTATGCCACCAGAGTTTTTTTTCTGTCCAGACTGTCACTCATTTCCTACGCATATAAGGATATTGACACAAAGCTTTCTACTGCGGTGGCAGGGATCAGGTTCTTACTGATGCAAAGCACAACTATTCCCTCCCATAGAGATCTGTCAGTCTATGCCAACTGCAAATCTTACTGTTTACTATTTAAATCTAGTTCTTGTAACACATCCCTGCTTTTCCCTTGCAGTCCTTGTACGGGAAGGCTGTGCAAACTTACTGTAAGGCCGTATTGTTTCCCTGTTCCCTGAAAAGCTCGGCAGGCTGCAGGCTTTTGGCCAAATGACACGGATTCTTGTCAGTGCACATAAAGGGCCAGACTGTGCCTGGCCACTGTGTGGGTAGGCAGGGATTGGCATGGCTTACAGAGTCTCTCCCTCGCCATAATGTTCTTCGCCCTTTCGGCTTCGTGCAAAACAAAGTGTGCTCCTGTTCTCTGAAGTCAGAGGACTCTCTAATCTTAAGGGGCTTCTGCTGGTCCCAAACCTACCTTGTCAGGTCTTTGGCTGAGGTGAGGAGACATGTGGACCGAGTGTTTTGTTTGTGTTCTGCCTCCATGCTTGCCACATGCTCTAGAGGAGCTGTTGGTTTCTTCCAGAACTTGTCCTGTATGCTCATGGACTTGAGGATACTGTAATCTTTAAAGCTCAGAAGCTATTGCTCCTGAAGAACAGATTGCATAGAGATGAAGTAAGCATGGGTGGTTACAGAATTTTGCATTTTATCATCTTTTGTCTGGGCTCTGTGCCAGAATCCTTACCAAGTGCCCTGGCATGGAAGAATTACAATTATCTACAAAGAACCAGTTGCACCGCAAGCAGAATGCTGTGAGATAAGTGTCACACATCTTAAAAATAACAGAGCTGTTCCCTTTAAGGTACAACAAAACTACAAAATTCAGTCTTCACTGCATTAGCTGGTGGGTGGACCAAGTGATTAAGAGTCATAAAAGAGTCCATCGGGACCCTATAACAATCAGCAAAACTTGGCATCCTGGTTTGCTTCTCATCTTCTCTTCACTTGTTAGCTTTCTTCTCTTCCCTAGTTACATTTTCTGTGGTTCATATCTTTTTTTTTTCAGCTTCTGCTAACTTCTGTTTTTTAATTTTTCATTAAAAATGAACTAGAGAGAGAAAGTATTTTTAGTGTTTTCATATGAGAATCTTATGGATAAAATTTGTTTTTTCCATGTTGTGTTGGTCTTGTTGCTGTATTGTTTCTCTTCAGCATGCAGCTGACACTTTAATCCCTTGAGGACAGTAAATGCCTGTATGGACAATAGCAGAAGCAACAGCCGTCCTCTGTGCTGTATTCCCAGAAGTGCTGGATGACAACTTTGCAGTTCTCTATGGACCAATCTTGAAGTCATTACTTCAGGCATGTCCATACAACAGTTGTAAACACTTCAGTTAACATGACTGAGCAAGCCTCTACTCGTTAGCTTAGCTATGGCAACCGGTGGTATGTGCACTCCCAGCCAAGCACAACTGCCTGCTGTTAGCCTGGGCATATTTTATGTTGGGTTGGAAATAGGCTCAGGGAGAGCCGGTGGTCAGCTATTGCAACTTAGCTGACAACTGACAATATAAAAGGCTCTGTTTAACTCGCTTCTTGCAAGATCATGAACCCAGTTTCAGCTAAAATTCTCAGGGAATTCTTGTCCGAGTGAAGATTGCAAAGGTTGGCATCGTCCCATCCTCTCTCTGTAACTCTGTCATTTCTGAAGTAACTCCTATCACCAAGACACCTGGGCACCTTTTTTTAAGTAATGTGCTAAGTAATATGTCTAACATCTGTCATGTGGGTTTTTCCTTTGTGGTTTACACTGCCATTTGAGACAAGTACACAGTAGAACCACTTTGCTTTAGCTGAACACTTAAGATACGTTGTATTCAGGGCAATGCAAAAGGAAGAAACACTTATCCTATTCCTTGCTTCAGAGGAAGTTATTCTGCAGCCAGTACATCAGATTCTCAGTGTCTTCAGTTCACAAGTGTTAAAATGTTTGCAAACTTTCCTCTGCTCCTTCTACCACACTTGTTTGTTACTGCAAGCAGCAAAAGATTGGATAAGAAGTTGTAACTGTCTGAATCAAGAGAGTCTGAGAAGAAAAAAATTCATCATTATGATTAACATTGCTTTTCTCTACTTTAGCTGGAGCCAGTTGGTGAAAAGCAGACTTACAACAACTTTACCCAGGACAGATCAAAACTCAGGTGTCCAAACCCTGTAAGTAAAAGTCACAGTGCTCTCTCCATTAATTACCTCTATTTCTTCTTCTTTCACATTGGTAGAGCTCTTTAAAAGAGTATCTTTGTGAAGGTTTCAAACAGCTAAAATATACTCCTGATTTGTTACAGACAAGGAAATCTACTTAAGATTTAAGACAAAAAGATTTATCCTCACTGCAGTGGAAAGCCTCTCATTAAACCTAGTTGTAATTAGTCTGTGTATTTCCATTTCCATGTTTGCAGCAAGCAAATTAGGAAGTGATGCCACCATTCCTGATTCTGAGGTGGCTTCTTTTTTATGTTCTCAGAATTTTCAGGCAATAGAGCAGGAGAGTGTTTGAGCTAAGATAGGGAGAAGGCAAAACCAGCTGATTGTCTAAAGATCTACCGTTCCTCTCTGCGAAGGGGCAGTGACAAATTGTTGCAATACTGCTCATTGAGTGGTCTGTGGTCAATAAAGCCTTTGCTCTCCCTTTGTAGGAGAAACCTTTTCTTTCCACACGAAGAAATAGTGGATTTGGAAATTCAGATCTCAGCTTGGAGAGAACAGAATCTTCAGTCCCCTACTGGGCTGTCATTGTGACTGCAATAGCCGGGGTCCTGGTGGGTTCTTTACTTGGCTGGGTTGTGTCAAGAAGAAGAACCAAGAAGCACCAACGTAAGGCTGACGCAGAAAACAACATTAAATTAACCTCTCTGTAACACAAGTGGAACACACATCCTTCTCTGATGAGACTGCTCTCTGCTGTAGCAGAATAAAGAAAAACTGTTGGATATGAATGAAGCTTCTTGGTTGCCCAGAGATTTTTGGGCCAAATAACATTGATCAGTAATTTAGAGTCATCTTCTGCAGACGAGTCAGGTGGAGGATGAAATTCAAAGTATGCTGTGGTTTCACACCAGGTGGTAACTAAATACCACACACCTGCTCACTCAGTCCCCCTCAGTGGGATGAGGAGAACTAGAAAAAGGTAAAACCCATGGATTGAGATAGGAACAATTTTAATAACTGAAATAAAGTAAAATGTAATAACAATAATTGTAATGAAATGGGAAGTAACAAAA
Source organism: Cyanoderma ruficeps (assembly GCA_008694505.1). Classification (NCBI taxonomy): domain Eukaryota; kingdom Metazoa; phylum Chordata; class Aves; order Passeriformes; family Timaliidae; genus Cyanoderma; species Cyanoderma ruficeps. The sequence continues at coordinate 17,130,132 of VZDJ01007749.1, forward strand.
AAGAGAGGAATAAAGCCCAAGAAAAACAAGTGCTGCACACTACAATTGCTCATTGCCTTCTGACTGAAGCCCAGCCTGTCCTTGAACAGCAGTCAGCCCCTCCTGGACTTCTTCCCCCAGTCTATATAATAAGCATGATGTTCTATGGTATGGAATATCCCTTTGGCCAGGTCAGGTCAGCTATTCTGGCCATGTTCACTCCCAGCTTCTTGTGCTGGCAGAGCACAGGAAAGTGGAAAGTCCTTGGTTTAGAGTAAGCTCTGCTTAGCAATAACTAAACTATTGATTTGTTATCAACATTATTCTCATACTAAATCCTAAACACAGCACTGAGCAACTCTTATGAAAAACATTAACTCTATCCCAGCTGAAACCAGGACAAAACGTTAAAAGCTTTTTCATTCTGGGATCAGATTCTCTGTTTCATGAATATTACTCAGGATGTCAATAGCACAAAGCAAGAACAGCTGTTCATACATCTTGGGTTCTTCATTGTGCATCTGTCCTTTTATCTTATAAACCTCTATTTAAAATGTTAGAGACAAGTCTGTGATTGCAACCTGGTATTCCCCAATAGTAAGGTGTGAGGAAGATAAACAGCAGCTGCAATTTCACATGTTATATTCCAGCAAGACCATTGCGTTGAAAGTGCTAAAATGATTCTACATGGGCAAGTGCAATGCCATGGAACATCTTTAAGCTGGTTTCTGAGCAACTTGGATCCACATGGTATCCCTGGTACACTGCTGGGCAGCACAGGTAAAGTAACTCTGCATTGCCTTGGACTCTAGGCTCCTTCTGTCTGGAACTGGATGTGGAACTGGGCTGAATCTGTCACTTCTCCATGGCTAAATAGCCCAGGGACAATCCTGTATCCTCCTGCCCTCCCCTGTATGGAGCTGGTTCCAGAATGAATCTTTTTGTGATGAATTTCTTCACTAGCATCTAGCAAGATGATCTAGACAAAAATGGGGTACCTGCAAGCTAGCTTGGCTCAGCCCTTCTCACAAGACCTCTGCTGTGTTCAGGTCTCCCAGGCTGGAGACTCCATGTTTATTATCCATAGAAAAACTTGCGAAGTTGTTTTTCATATTTTGTTTTGTTTTTTAAATTCTGATCAGGAGTTCAGAGATCATCCTTTTTGGAAATTAGACTTTCTTTGTTTTAAACCTGTAGGCCAATTCATATGATCTATTAGTACAAAAGGTTCTTCACAAGATCTGCGTGATCTTGTTTCCCAATATCTTTCTTATTTCCTATGTTAAATACTTTATCTTTTAATTTTATTGAAGCCAAAGTGAGGTTTGCACTGTTGCAATTTTTTTTGTGATGTGTACAACATTTCCACTCCAGAAATGCAAATGAGTAGAAAATTATAATGTTTCTCAGAACATTATAGTGTTCCGGGTTTCCTAAATTTTTTATTATGCATGCAGAAGGTATTCAGACTTCCCCTTTTCCCACTTCACTTCTGTCAGTGTCCTTGCTAAGGTAAAAAGAGGTGAGCAGAATACAACTTACATAGTCAGGTTTCAAGGGCTGTAGTTGCACTTACCTCTTCTTTGATCTACTCTCAAAGATAGGGCTGTTAATAGTAGGACTTTTATTTACCTGCGTCTTATCCACAGGTGTCTGTCTGTGAGCTCTACCTGCAGTAAAAAATGGGGACATATTTAGAATGTAAACCAGAAACAGTTCCATCTTGTTCCAGTGCAGTACAGGCTGCTCTTCCTGTCCCTGTCTTCACTGTGGGTCTTTAAGTGTCTACCTGATATTTATTTAGCTTGGGAAATGGAAACAAACACAGCCTCCAACCAAGAGACCAGATTTCAGTGTATTCCACATTACCTACACCTCAGACACACGGGAACAATACAAGCCTCATATGTGAGGAAGCTGAGCAAATAGCCAAAGGCTGCTATCTCCCCTCATCCCTAAATGTTGTTCTTGTGAGTCATCTTCCCTACTGGGAACTTTGACAGCCATTGCTCATACAACTGTTGGTTTGGGAAGAAGTAAAAAGATAATAGTTCTCTACAGAACTGTTATCATCACTAGGTATTTCAAAGGAAACTCAATAACAGTAGTTCAGTTTTTACTGATTTTAGTTTTTCACTGATCTACCTTTCCAAATTGTGTGCATGCAGGAAGTGGGTGGGAGTCCTGGAGCATGAGTTAGAGTTACAAAATGCTGCAGTCTCTCACACGAGGCTTGTCCTGCCTAGAGATGGGTGCAAGTGCTTCTTGGGTTTCATGCTTGTGCCACCTGCTAGAATAACTAAAGGTCCTCTTTTCTCACTTAGGAAGCGAACTTTTGTCCTGAGCTTCTAAAACATAGATTATAAGAAGTGCAGTTGGGAAGTGAGAGAAAAGATGGCTCTTAGCTCATTCACTATCCTGAAGGATTCTAGAGTGGAAGTAATTCTTGTGCAGAAGCCTGGGTTACTGGGCTTTCCCTGCAGTTCCCTGGAGCAGTTAGCCCTCTAAGGAATGCTGCCTTTACTGATGCTTTTGGGAACCAGGAAACTGTCAAATTATAAATTAAATTATATGGCTCTGTTCTGGTAATGCAACAGGAGACTTCCCCTACTTTCTGTAGCTTTGGTGTAGCTTTACTGCATGAATACAGTAGGAGCTGGAGCAGGAACTGGTGGGTTTTTATTTAGTCTATGGAAGTATCTTCTGGCATCTTTCTTCTGTAGACTAAAGTATGTGGTGAAATGCGCTGGCATTTACAAAAAAAATCAAGTATCATGCAGTTTGCAGCTGTTCCACAAGCAAAATCATTTCCATGAAGATGTTACTGCTAAATGTTCCCTCCTTATTAAGGTAACATGAATTTGGAACGAATGACAACCCCTGAGGTCTGCATACTTTGCATTCAGTGTCATGGTAAATCAGGAAGTAATCTTACCTGTCCATTCCTCCTCTTTTTTTCTGTAATGACATCCCCTTGGTTTCAAATGCCCTGTATGGCATTTTGCCTCAGTGGATTTGGAATAGACAGTTTGTCTACTGAGGCATAAAAGGGGAGACTTAGAAAGAACTTCAAGTCTGTATGGAAAAATGGATCAATTGGATGCCATTTTGGCCAAGGATTTTGCTTTGGCAAAATCAGTGGTCTTGCCCACCACTGAAAAGGACCTCTTCTGTGTGACTTTGTAGTGCCCTGAGAAAACAGGCTTTATGAATGCTTCCTCTGGAGAAGAGCCACAGCTCAGCCTGCATGAGCGGTCACTATCCAAAGGACCTTTGTGGGTACTGGCCAACAGCTCAGGTGCTCAAGAAGGACATTGGGAGTAAATATTACACTGTTCCCTGGTCTTGAGAAATAATCTGTTCTTCAAACAGGGAAGAGATGAAGCCTGACAAGTGTTGGCAAACATTTGCCTGCAGCTTCAGCAGTTCTGGAATTTAAATTCTTGCCTTCTTTGTTACTGCCTATGGACCTTCCACTTATCACGGTACAGTGTCTGCATTCTGCTTTGTAAGGTCTAGGGTTAGTTTGCCCCAAAATCCAGTTTAGGTGCTCAGTGAAGAGAGGGAAAGTTCAGGAAAAATATCTGCAGAGAATTTTGCATGGCTTTGGAGATTGCTAAATGTTTCCTCCCACCACCTTCTAGGTGGTGAGATGTGCTAATGACAAATGGTGTCATTTTAACAGCTAGGCAGTATGTGATAGCCTGGGATATCTGGGCAAGAGTTTTGTTACTTTGAGGAATATTTTGCTAAAATGTTGAGGTGAAACAACCCCACCTAAAGAAAGCAAAAGCTCTGGATTTTTACAGCTCTTCATTTTTGTGATTTACGCTCCTTGGGATAGTTAAAGAATTTGCTATTGGAGGATCATAGGTTTGCAATGCTTGCTCTTCTCCCCCCACCCCTTTTGTTTTTAGAAGGAAGGTATCTGGGATTTTGGGACCAGCAGGACAAAACAAAATCTGTCCATAAAGTAGTTCATATATTACTTAAATAAAACAAATTTTCTGGATATCATTTTTGAGCACAACAGGGAGGGATGCTCCTGTGAATTATTGTGTTAAAATTAATTCTGTTCCGAGTCCCTAGTTTGCTCAGCCAGGGACCTGAGAAGCATCTCTAGCAGGAGTCCAGGAGTCTGTATTGAAAAGGGGTGGTGGAAGAAGGAGAAAGAAAGACTGGCACATTTTAACTTAGCACATACTGAGTATCTTCCATTTAAGTGTCCTTGCCACTCCTTAACTTTGGTGAATATCAGATGTTTTCACCATCTTTCTGAGAATGGTAGATTTCTCATACTCATTTTGAAAACTGTTAACTTTACATGATTTTGGTGACCATTCTAGCACAAACAAAAAATTGTTTTGGTTTTGACCATTGGAGAGAACAATACCCCAAGGGAAAAGACAGAAAAAGCACATGACTTGAGCAGTTTTAGAAAATAAATCCTATTGAACACAGGTGAGCTTATTTAAGGGGTGGCTGGAACTAGTCACTAGCTATAGGAAGTTTCCTTGTCTTCCATTTCTGTGATCTATGAAATTGTCACTCATGATGAAGTCATAACTGCATTATGTTCACTGAGAAAACATCATTTGCCGAACTGTATGGGTTTTCTCTACTTCAGGAGGATTTGTAGAAGTTTGGTATAAAATGTGCTAATGTTCTCTGTTGGATGAAGCATGGGATCCATGAATGTGTTTCTGTGGTAGGGTGCTTGTAGTTTCCAGGCCTTTTGCTTCCCTACAAGAAGGATTTAATAGTCCCTTTGGACTAGGGGTGCTGCAGGGACATGGTTCCGTCAGAGGCAGTCAGGAATTCCTGCCACTGATCCATGGGCTGACCCTGGAGTGAGTTATTTCAGCTGGAGAAACCAGCTGCTTCCAGACATCTAAGAGTGCTCTCTCATTAGTAGAAAATTAATATGGCTGTGAAGAAAAGGGGTATGATACCTTCAAAGTATCTCTATCTTAACCATCTAAGTTTTTATAAAAATTCCTTTTGGTGTTAAAAACTAGCCATGGAGGAAAGCCCTTTAGCTATCCTTTGTGTTGCTCAGGTGATGGAAAGCACCACCTGAGGGCCCCAATGGGCTTAGGTAGTGATAGGAGAGAATCCCTAAAGTGAAACAGCAGCCAGGGTTGCTCAGCAGTGGTTCAATTCAACAGCAGGGAAGCTGGGCCTTGTGTAAGGGCTTCTCAGTGGGTGGATGAGGCAGAAGATACTTTCTGCACTGGTTAAAGACACGGGAATTGCCTGGTTCAGCAGCTCTCCACCCACAAGGGATTTACCTGCACGTGCCAGGTTGCCCACGGGTAACCTCTGAATCAGCTTTCAGATCAAAGTAAAGCACGGGAGTTAGGAGTAAGTGGGGAGGACACAGCTGGGATAGACTAGACAACAAAAATCAAGGATGCAGCTTTTGAAACTTTCCAGGTTGTCTCTCTCCTTAGCTCTCTCAGCAACCATCTTATATTACTTCAGCATAGACTTTGGAACCCTCAGAAACCTTGCCTGTCTGCAGGTACAGCCTCTAGGGTCTGGGTACCAGCAGCTACTGAACATCCCCCAGCCAAACTGAGTGACTGCATGAATCATATCGTGTCCCTGAGTATTCATCCCAGACCCTGTGGGGATCAGAGGCGCTGACATACCCAGGCTGTGCTTCCCAGACAGCCTCGGGTGGAGGGCAGACAGTGAGATCCTCACTGTAAGCAAGAAAAACACCTGCGGGAAGGCACAAAAGCAGAACTTCAGGTACCTAAATGCTTTTAAATCCAAACCCAGAGTTCAGCATGTCCTCTGAAGAGTGACATGTCACTTTGTTAACAGGATTAGACATACGTATTGCATCACTGTGTCATCTGCATAAGCTTCTTGTGCATCTGAGCTGAAAATGCCACAAATGCCACTTAGCCTTTGACATAACATTTATCTATCACGTACTTGTTTTTGTGGCTTGAGCTGACCTTTTCCTGCTGCTGCTCCTACTGCAGTAGTCAAACAATCTCTTCACCCTTTCCCCTACCTGAGACATCCTTTTGTCACAGCTGCCAGAAATCTCTGGTAGAAGGTAAGTAAATAAGCCAGCCTGATGACAATTAGGACATTCCCCTCGCTGGTACTTATTCAACAACAAAAAACTTACTGTGTTTCTTGAAGCATCATCTAGAGAATTTTACAAATATTTATGAGGGTAGTTTGTGTGTCCTAACATTCCTGTGAGATAGCCTTATTACCTTCCAACTAAAGATGATGAAATTTATGTGCAGAGAGGTGAAATGATGTTCTCCAGGCTATGTGATGAGTCAGTGACTGAGCAGGAGATTAAACCCAGCAGTCCTGGCTCCACAGACACAGCACGGTTGTGTAACCCCTGTTCAACTTATCACTCGATCACAGAGAGACTGGTGGCTGTGCCAGCTTAACGCCTATTTTTCGCCTTAGATTGAATGCCAATACGGCAAAATATTGGCAGTTTGTTGCGGGGGGGAGAGAGGGGTGGGGAGCAGCGAACTCCACTGAGGCTCAGGTGTGCCCCCGATGCTCCACTGACGCACAGAGACACTTGGGCGCTTGGCAGCGCTGTGGGGGAAGCCGGGGCCGTGAGTATCGCGGGATGGGGAATGGAGACAGGGAAATTCACTGCCCTCCCATCGTGCTCCCACTTGCATTCCCACACCCAGTAATTAGCTCCAGGTTCCACCTCCAGCCTGCAAGGTGCAAGGCTGCAGGTTACACCAAGCTCTGAAGGGATCTTTGCCCATGGAGTAGAGTAGGAAGAGTCAGGATTTTTAGGGATCCAATCTCAGATCTGTTTACATGGTGATGGTATGTCCTCCAGAACAGAAGAAAGTGGATCCTATTGAGAAGAAATTAGGTGGATGAAATGGAGTTTTTTTCTTGTGTTGTTGGTCTGTGTTTCATTTTTTACTTGATGAAAAAAAACATGATGGGGGAAAGCGGATCTAAAATGAAAGTTTTCATTTCAGAATGTTATTTCAAAAGCTATTTAGTTTCAGAACATTCAGCAATGCAGGATGTCTGCCTTTTGACTTACTTTTCAGCTGAAAGCATATAGTTGAAAAATATTACTGATTTGGAACCTTTTGATTTTTTTTATATTGCCCTCCTGACTTTTGAACGGGAACTAACACTGAATCATCAGCATGTCTGAGAAGAAAGAAAAGTTGTTTCTTTTGAATAGTTCCAGTAAATGCAAAGCTGGTTTTTCAGTGTTTAACAGGCAGCTTCACTTCCAAGCTAACTCCTGTACTCATCAACATGAGCTGTCTGTACTAAGTAATTTTGCTTTTTGAGAGTGACCACACACCAAAACTACTGTTGTGCACAATCATCATCCCTGCTGTCTGACTGTACCAGTGTGTAGCTGTAAAACCAAATTATCAGTAGCCATCTTCAGCAAGAAACCCTTAAGTGTAATTGTTGGAGCAGTTGCATCATGTGTGTGACCATAGTGATTGGGTAAGCCTTCCCCACTGACTCTGATAGCAGCTCAGAAAAAAAAAAAAAAAGTTATGGAAAGGGAGTTTGTGGCACTCTCTCACTCTCTGTGCTGCTCTATCCCCGGGAAGGGAAATCTGCTTCAATAGGAAGCCTAGTACTGGCCGTGCTTATCCTCTCCCCCAGCCATGGAGTTGGGGAACTGCTCCTGGGTGTCTTCCAACCAGACCATATTTAGCAGAAACCTGTAGCTTACTTGTGTAGCTTTTTTGAGTTTTAAAACTTCATAACTTTATATGAAAGCAGTTGTGAGTTGGGATGAGTCTTCTTGATGGGAAACAGGGTTCTCCCTGCAAGTTATCAAATCCTAAGATGATGTTATTTACCCATGTGCTCTCCTTTGGTCTTCCTGTGAGCTGCCCCAGCTGACTGTTTGCTATGACAATCTAATTATGACTTAGTTTGGCCTGAGCACCAGCTGCCTTCGGTTTCTTTTATCTCACTGAACTGGGAAAGCAGAAGCTAGATGTTTCGGAGCCTGCTCCCTGTGTGAAACCAAAGGAATTCAAAAGTGTATTAGAAAGGCATTAGCTTCTCCTTTTCCCTCTTTTTTTTTCCACTGGAGCCCATCCAGATGGAGCACAAACAAGGAAAGGATAAATGCAAAGTGCTCTGCCACCCTGAAAGCACGCGCTGACGTCAGCTTTCATGAACTGGCACTTTAATCATCGCATGGGGAATGTTTCTCTCTCCCTCTGCAGCCTCCCTTTGGATTTCTCAGTGCACCAAATTAGCATTTATGGCAAGGAAGATTTATTTTCTTTGCTGGTTAAAAGGGTAGTAAATTCAGAATGTTTTCACAAGCTGCTAAATGGGGAGCTCTAGAGACCCAAAATGCTGTAGGCTCAGTCTAGGTGCATCAAGGGCAGCAAAAGGGTAAGCTTCTTCCTGGATGTATTTCCACTTGCATTAACAGCTAAGCTGGAAAGCAGGGGGCTAGTCCATCAGCATACACAGAGAAGCTGTCAGCTCCTCCAAGCCAAACTGCACAAAGTACCCTCAAGGAGGAAAAAAGTATAGGGTACTAGACGCAAGGGACAGATCAGTCAAGGATCTCCAAAGGTCTTTTTGAGGTATATAAGCTAAACTTTCCAGAATTAAGCACTGAAAGTTAGCAGACTCATTTTCTGTTCATGTCTCTTCCTCTTGCTCTCTCACTCTGCCCCAGTCTTCCTGAGAGGACAACAGGTTGTTGGACTTTGAGCCCCTCTCAGAAGTGTCAGGAGTGATGAATTCACTAAAGTGTGTGAGAAACATTTAAACCTGCTGAGGAAGAGCTCTGTGGAAGTGCCTCACATTTGTTGTTATCCTTCTGCTGGGATTGAGCATAATCTACTCCTCTGCATCTATCACTGCCTAGTTGTATTTTCTGTATTTGCTGCATGTCCTTCACACATGAGGGAGCATGTGTGAAGCAGCAGTAGGGTGCAGCCATCCTTTCTTGGCTGTTTGCCATAGGTGGGCCCAGAGATGAAATTCTCCCCCCCACACACCCCCCACACAGTGGCCATCACAACACGGAAATTCAGGGCAGTTCTGAGCATAGCAATTCACTGAGGATTTTGGTCATTATGGTGTGGAGAGGTAACATCACTCTATGCACTCAGAGATGTGCTGGGGTCAGGGGGAAAACGATGACAGATATTAATGATGCTAGCAGGCTATTGTCAATAGAGATGCAGTCAGCTGGTCTCATCAGCTGCTTTCACTGGGCTGCCTGCTTCACAAAAAAGTGATCTCCTAATTACAGCCTTTGCTTCACAGTGTCCTGTATGGTCCTGCATCATCAGGTGCTGCTGCCTCCTTTACACTTGCTGGAGCTCTCTGCAGCATGGTGCTGTCTCGGCATTAAGGCCCCACTGGCCCATGTAATTAAAGGAGAATTAAAGATGGATTTGTGGCAGCTACATTCTTATTTTGGTACCTCTTGCATGTTGTTGCTTTTGCTTCTTACAAGGCCCAAGGTGACTAAAGGGTTGCAGATATTTAAAATACAGATGTACAGACATATATGAATACATACACACATGTGTATATGTATCCCAGTTAGTGGTGCATTTCCCAGGTGTCCAAAAACTTCTGTAGTGCTATATAAGAAACATATGAAAGAGGCAGGGAGCAAGTAAAGATTGTCATGAAAGCTAGGATCCACTTTTAGTCTTTCTCCTAACTCCATCTCTCACACAGACCAAAAAAGCCACATGAAAACTACAGCTATTCCTTCCTACCAACCACACTGCCACTGTATTTTAGCCTGTTATCTTTAAAAACAGATACCCCCTCTAAGTCACCTTCCCCTCAAGAAAATCAAATTTTCTCCAGTTGAGCAGCTAGCACTATCAGCTCAACTCAGACCATCACACAGTATGAGCTGTCTGCTGGAAAACCCTGAAAGTTTGGGGCAGTTTAATAATTAGTTTGATGTACTTTTTTATTTACTTTTTTGGTTTGGAGTGCTTGGTTAATGCTTTCTAGACTTTCAAGGCTGGAAACATATTTTACTTTCAAATGGGAATAGGAATTTTCATGAACTACAGAGGTGCAGGAGCAAGAGCTGTAGGAAACTGCACCAAATATTGTGAAATTCATGACATAATCATGACTGTGTTCCTGACGTCAGTTCACAATTTGACTTGCTAATACTGGAACCCAGGTTTTGTGTTCCTGGTCTCTCTCAACCTTTTGCCTGCTGCCTAATTTAAAATGCAGAGTTGCTCAAAATGACCACTCTGACCCTAATCTAATATTTTCATACTGTTTACTGCTCCTAAGAAGAGATTTGATGGTGCAGCTCTTCCTGCAATTCTTTTAGCATAGGCTCACCTGGATCCCACAAGCCTTTTGCAGATCTCTCATACCAGTCCCTCCAGAGTGAAATAAACTACATTTATCAACCTCATTCTTTTGTCATTACAAATACACTATAAGTACATTTTTTGCCCATATAATATGATATTATTTTTCAGCACATCTTGTTGCATATTGCCGTACTGATTAGAATCAGACAGAAAATCAATACCAAACTACAGCAATTTCAGGCCAGTAAAAAACCCCAGTTCTGCAGAAATTCATGTTTTGCAAAGTATGGATGGTAGTGAAGTGTCTTGCTTTCATTTTGGAGGACTTTTTAGAATAAACTTCCTTCTTCCATATAAAATGTTTGTTTTCATGACACAAAAACTCCACAGGCAGGCTCTAAAAAAAATTGTTTCTCCATTATGATCAATCCTAAACAATTATTTTCCAGGGGGTTGCAACATTCAGATTTATTACAATGTGAAAAGAAAATGCATCTCCAATTCAACATTTACACAAGACAAGTCATCCTCTAATAAGCTTTGCTGGTGGTAGATATTCTTGATAAACTGGCAGCATTCTGCTCAGAGGTGGTAGCAGCAGAAGCAGAGAGTGCAACAGTACCTTTTTGATGAGGACAGAATAGCTGATGCAATTGAGATCATAGAATGTTTGAGCTGGATGGGACCTTTAAAGGTCATCTGGGTCCTTGCAATGATCAGAAACATCTTCGTCCAGATCAGGCTATTCAGAGCCCTGTCCAACCCAGCCTTGGATGTGTCCAGAGGTGTGGCATCTCCAGGCATTTCTCTAGGCAACCTGCTCCAGTGTTTAATCACCCTCATCATAAAAGAGGCTTTTGCAGTGTTAGGATTCTCCCCCAATATTCAAGCTGTTTAGAGCAAAGGCTGCCAAAATTTGGGTCGCTAGCACCCAAAGCAGCTTCTGCTGCAGTGCTGAGCCCTTGCCACTTCCATGGGGTTTATGGCACCCTTTGGGACACAGACCATGGTGAAGGAGCTCAGGCGGAATCTTGGTTGATTTTTCTGCAATACTAAGTAACCTCAGAAACACTTGATGACTTCATTGCAGCCAGCTGTTACTGTATAAACAGTTATTTAAAATACTGTGTCCTGAAATACCCAGGTCTTGAGCCAGGGAAATAGATACTATTGCTGTGCAACACCTTATAATCAAGGGAACTGCCCAGCAGGTGACAAGCATGGTGCCTCCTGGAGTCACATGGATCTAAAGAGTCATCACTAGAAAGCAGTGGAGAAGTGACTGTCAGCACTTCTGCCCTTAGTGACTCCTGCTGGGTAGCTGGTTCTCCAGGATTCCCTCATGCAATCAGTTTTAACTGGCTGTGTGGCATTTAACTGACCATTGGCATCTGTATGCTGGCAGCTTTTAATTCCAAGAGCAATAGCAGCTATTCAGCCAGAGCTGCAGACTGGTTGATGGCTCACTCTGCTGAAGCTGGATTCAGATCTCTCCTAACCTGTTCCCAAAAAATGAATGCCTGAGACCTTTGTATCAGTCCTGCCATCTGCCTCATTTGTGTTCCAGGCCTTTGGAGAGAAATCTTTGTTCCCTTCTCCTCACTTTGACAGTTTTTCTGGATGAAAGAACTCCAGGAAGAGTGGGATCAAGCAGAAGTCACTCGTGCTGTACATGCAGCTGTCTGCATACTCCTTGCACCTGTTTGCCATCCCTATTTCAGGCCCTAAAAAATCCTAGGAATTCTTCATTAAAGGTTTTCTCCTTTCATCAGCTATCTCCTCACAGCAGCGAAGATGACCATCTGTCTTCCCAGAGGGAGAAGTGAGCTGGGTATGGTGTTTTTCTTTGTTCTGCTGTTCCCTGAGCTATGGGCAGAACTCCTTCTGAAGATGTCCCCAGTTTCTTCTTTGATCTGGGCCACTGTGTGCTGACTGCTGCTCGGGTTCTGCTCTGCGTCTTTCCATGTGACACGGTGACCTACATACCTGTCCTTGCCGGTAATGGGTCATATCCTGGTTTATCTGACCCTGCCTTTTCAAGGGTGATAAAGAGAGATCTTTAATTATCTGGTGGTTTCCACCCACCAGTTCCCAAGTTAAATGTGGTGCTGCCCTCCATCCTTGTTTGTTTTTGAATAAGAATTAGCTAACATAAAGGGTTTCCATCCAGGCATTTCTGTGGAGTCTTAAATCTTAATCCATCCACAATCTTAACTAATTGGATTTGTCTGTAGAAGAAAGCTGCCTGTGGTTTGACTTTCTGCAGAAGAATTAACCAAAAAAAAAAAAAAAAANAAAAAAAAAAAAGGAAAAAGAAAAGGGAGGGGTTGAGGAAGGGATAGAAACAAATTACATTAATGAAGAAAAAGCAAACTGCATCACATTATCACATTACCCTGTTGCACGATGGGAATAAGCATTGCTTAAACTTGCAGTGGAGGTTTTGCATGAATAAGAAAATCAGTGGCCTAGATGGTACTTAATATTCCCCTGTCCTTGCAGGTTAGTTATGCAGGGAATAAGCAGCATTACTGCAACGATAAACACTAACTTATGCCTTCTTTCTGCTTCTAGTACCATTGCTCTAGTAAAACTTGGAATGTAAAATGCTTCTTCTCTTGAGAATAGCTTGTAAGCTATTCTTTTTTTTGCAAGCATGAACTGGTAAACATAAATAAAAACACAAGTAGCCAGGGAAACCCAAACTCAAGAGGGTAACTTATTTTAGACCAAAGAGTCAAACTCAGGATAGCAATTTATATGTACACTGACGACTGAGGTACTGTGCCTATCATACTGTTGGTGTACTGGTAGTACCTGCTGCTATCCCTGTGTCCTTGGCCATGGGACATCTGCTACAGCTGCATAAATTAGGTTCAGATGACCAAAAAGCAAGCTTTAGCCAAAGAAACTGCACCCATGAGCATTGCAACACTGCCTAAAATGCCACCATATCAAGAATGAAAAATACTGCAATACTGCATGCAGCTAATTTAGCAAGGTCTGTAGTTCACATGTGTTTTCTGTTTGTTGCATCAACCTCCCCTCCACACCCCGCCCCTCCCCGGCTGGGGGTGAGCAGCGGGCGCTCAGCTGTGCCCAGTTATGGTCAGAGACAGGGAGGGGCTGGTTGGAGTTTAAAAACAGAGCAAGAGGTCAGCTGTTTGCCTTGGCTCAGAGATAGGGCTCTGTTTTTGTGCTCTCTTTTGATTTTTTTTACCAATCCTGGAGGTTGTGAGACTGATTCTAGCTTATTCTACACTAATTCTGTATTGATGCTCTACCACTGGCTCTTGTTTCATTAAGGTAAGGGAACTGTGAGCCCTGTTCACTGTAACAGAAGGGGTCAGTCTGAGTTTGCTTCCTGCTGTCTCTGTTCCCCTTTTTGATGGATATCAGTGTCAGGCGCTGAGCCTCAGTGTAAACCAAGCCCTGCTGAGCATCAGAGACATACTTGAAACCATGAAATTTAGGAGAGGGCTATAATGATATCATCTTTTTGAGCTGTTTTTAGGAATCTTGAAGAATACTGGTTTTTAAACAAATTTTGATTTAAGGCATTTAGGACCTCTGTGATTGATGGTGTCTATAAATACCATTTAAGTGCACAATAGAATTTTTAACGTGCCATTTGCAGGAGGTGGTGAGCCAGGGTTGCTGCCTCACTCCTGCAGCAGCTTCCCTTGGCTGTAGGGTGACCCTCTGGGTGGCATGTCCTTGGCACCAAGGATATGTCATTGGGGGCCTCTTCAATATCCCCTCCCCCCTTGTTTTGGCAAAGTTGTTGTCCAAGGAGCATACTGAGCAACTGAGGTACACTGGACTACTGGGGAGGGCATCAGGGGATTTCTGTGCTCAGAGGACAACTCCAAGTCATGGAGAAAATAACCCAGAGGGCAGCACAGGTAAACGGGACGAATACCTCTAAGCAAATAGTCATGAGAGGCACAAAACAGGATAGGGACAGGGAGGAGGAGGTAAAATTTGCCCCCATCATCCGCACCCTCTTCTCAGAGATCTTGATGGTGTTATTAATAATAGTAAGGCTTTTCTTGGGGAAGGAGAGGGAAAGCATTTTATAAGAATCTGATTATATGTGTCTATATTTAAGAAGGGAAGTTTTTTGATGCTGAAGTAGGAAAAAAAATAGTGACTTACTGTATTAAAATTGGCAAGTACTTAACGTAATCTAGCGATTAAAGCAGTCTTTCCCTGATACGCTTGTAAATAATAAATTCCCACTGCAGAATGGCTCCTGTGGCATTTTGCCCATTAACCTTTATGTGCTTTGATCTCGCTTTGACTCCAGAAGTTCAGGCTGTTCCCTGCCTTGTTTAGCTGTTGCTGTTAACAAAACACTTGCAGCTTGAAATACACAGTGCTTAGCATCCATGTATTTCTTAGCCTTCAGCTCTCTGAGCACATGCAATATTGATGCCTTGTGGATCGTTGAAAAAACCTGGCTCATTAGTGGGGAGATATTAAATAAACATCCCCAAAGAAAGCAAACAAGCTTGGCCATTACAAAGGCTATTTTTCAGACTGAGCTGCGCTAGCAGAGGGATAGGAAATGAGAGCTTAGTGAAATGGAGAGAGGAAAAAGGGATTGTGCTATGTTCACATGGAGCCAAGATATGTATCCCCTGCCTGCCTTGCAGAGCAGTCAGCACTGGGGTGCAGCTGGGAGGAGTGGGGACCCACTCTGCCTCCTGTCCTGCCTTTCCCAGAGGCCAGATGCTGAGGATGGGGCTTGCAGAAAATCTTCCAGCCTGCTGTCTGGCAACAAGCCTTTCTGCAAAGCACTTCAACCATGATGGCTAGTGCACGCACAAGTCACAGAACCACAGAATCACTAGGCTGGAAGAGACCTCCAAGATCACAGAGTCCAACCCATGCCCTAACACCTCTACTAGACACACCGAGTGCCACATACAGTTTTTTTAAACACATCCAGGGATGGTGACATGAGTCCCTCCTCATTCCTCCTGGGTCTCATCCAAGTTCTGGTTTTGGCTTACTGCCTCTCTTTTCTTCACCTTTTAAGAGTACGATGTATGATATTTACTTTTCTCCTCCCTTCCTATGGGCAGTTCTGAGGCCAATGGCTGAAACCACTAGTTAAGATAAAAATACTTGGAGATAAAAAACTTACCACAAGCATTAAGTATTCTTAAATAGGCTGGATATGTATTTTGCAAGCCACGTGACATTTATTATTTATAATTAATGACTATTTGACAGCTTAGAAATATGAAAGACAATTTGCTCCCTATATTCAGGGACTCTGAGTTCACATGAGTCAATCTCAGTCTGAAGTCTAAAAAAGGTCACTTTGCAATCTGTAAGCAGCTTTAAAGCTGCTTCATAGGCCTTAAAGCATCAGGCTTAACCAGTGGGGAAAAAAACTCTCCTGGAACAAGGTAGCTCTGACAGCAAAGAGCTAGAAAAGGGAAAGAGCTGATAAGAGCCAGTTCCTGCTCTTGATGCAGGTGGAGGAAGAAGAGCAGGTATTCTAGAGGCAAAGCATGCATTTCTCATTATTATTAGCTTCAGCTAATAATTCTCACATTTATTTATTCCAGGCTCATCTTTGCTTGATCAAGTGGAAAGTGTGACATTGCCTTATGGATACATGAAACAGTCAAACCTGTGAGTAGTCCTGGCTCCACAGAGCCTTGTAGTCTCTCCTGTCTCTGTCATTGTGGCCTTCATTTCCTGCCATTCAGCCACCAGCACACCTGTTTGCTGCTGCTTTTCACTCAGCCTAAACATGCTACAGAAATTCTTTAAATTTGGGTTTTCTTTCCATCCAAACCTCCAGTACCCGCCCATGCAGAAAGGTGAGAGCCCAGATGTCTCCTGTAACACAGAAAATGCCAGAAACACATTGAGGTGTCTCTCAACACATTTAACTCCCTTTCACTTCCCCATACTGAAAAGTGCAAGCATTTCACTTTTGTACAGAAGGTGCCTGAAAACACAGTCCCTCCCCAGGACCAGTTGCCCTGTGGAGAATGTGGGCAGACAGCCTTTTTGCAATCAATGCAAAAAGTTACTATCTCCTGACTTCCCACAGCAGCAGCTCTCCACCTGATCAAAGTAAGCTTCTTCTTGCTCCATTTGGGTTGAGGCAGCAGGAGTGTTTCCATGAGATGCTCAGCTGGAAGATGAGCCCCCACGTCAAGGCTGGGGTGAATGGCAAGTCATGGGGCAAAGCTGGAGGCAGGTCAGTCTCCCTGGATCAGCACTTGGCTCCAGAGTGAAAAAGCTCATCCCTGCTCATTTGACATACCCCCCTTTGCTTATACATCTCCTACTAGTTCCCCTCAGGTGGAGTTTCCCACCATGCTGCCTTGCATATATAAGATGATTTGGGACAAAATGCCACCTTGCCACCTTCCTGTTGGCTGCCTATCCTTCCTTTAAATGCCTTGCCTGGTTGCAAAGCTGGTGCCATTGTACTGTGACTAATGTTCATTTTCTTACACAATAGAATGCTCGGCTTCTTATTACCCAACTTTGGCCCTTCTGCCATCTTCTCGTTTTCCCTTTTATTTCATACATCCATTGCAAGTGATTAGCTCTTAGAAGTAGGAATTGCTACTGTGGTTTCCTCAGCAAATAGGGTGGTCATGTTCTATACATCCTCAGATAACTGTTGAACACACCAGTTGATTTAATTTGGCTGCCGGAGAGTGGGCTCAAAGCTAATTGAATTCCTGCAAGTTTTGTGCAAGCAGGCAGCCAGCTGGAGCAGAGAGGAACTCTGGAGTCACATGCCAGAAAGAAAAGTAGCAGATACATTTTATCTTAGTAGATACCAAAAAAATCATAAGGGAGAGACAGTAGTTAGGCACCAAAAAAAGTGCCTCAGTTTGTACTTCCAAATAATCATGAGAGACAAACCCTTAAGAAACCTGGACTCTTCTAGTGTTTATTAAGTTACTTATAGGTTGTTTGCACTGTGATTGGGACAATAGTTTTAGATCCCTGAAAGGGACTTTTAATGTGTTACTACAGACCATGTAAAAAATAACCGTAATAATACTGATAAAGGCAGACAAAGGAAATCTAATCACCAAAGATTCATCTGGCAACTGCAGGGCACAAAATCTCACCCCACAGTTTTTGGGGTTTTTCTGCTGGCAGCAGATTCTCAGCCCTCACCCGCTCTATTCCCCTTCCATAAACAACCTTAAAATTAGTCAGATGATGTGTAGACGTGTGTAATCCCACAAGAACTGAGCTGGCTTGGAAATGGCAAGTGCTGCATCTAAACCTGGCTCCAGGTTTCCAGCTCCTGACTGCTTACACAGCAAAGATGATAAGGACAGTACTGAAATCAGTGTGATGTTTTGCATGGTGACACATGCCTGCCCAGAAGTGAACAAAAGGGAGGATTTAATCACAGATTGTCTCTTTTTTTTCTATAAAAGTACACTTCTCCATTGTAAGGCAATTCCATAAAAAATGAAAATGAATAAAAATGAAAAGGCTTGTGCAGCAGCTTGGCTGACAGGTTTCATGCAGTAGTGCCGTGTTACAGAGATAAACATCAGTGCTTAGCTTACAGATTGTCTCAACACCTGGCAGGCTGTTATAGAGACAGGTTTAATAATTAATTGCTATTTCTCTGAGACAATGTACCCTGGATCTCTTAAGGTGCATATTGCACACCAGGTAACAGGAGGAGTAGGCAAAAGAGACAAAAGCATTAGAAAAGATAAAAAGACTGAGATCAAATGACATTATTCCTCATGTCATGGTGGAAATGGGTCTATACTCAGCTGATCCTGCATGGAGGTTGCCTGGAGGTGTTTTGCTATACCTGAGGTCAAAATACTTATATTCCAAAGTTGCTTTTAAGTAAATTATTCTCATACAGCTGGTGGCAGGAAAGAAGATGGAAACAGATAAATTCCTTGATATGACTGTGTTGGGTTTATGTCATGTCACCATGCACAGCTGAAGATATTGAGGAGTTTTATAACCAGAAAAATGTGATATCTGGAAATCATGTCGAAAGGTCCCCACAGGTCTTCTATATGTAGTATATATTTTTTTCATCTATGTTTAGCAGTACATTTTTCTGTGCAAGCTACAAACCCAGAGCAATTGAATGCTACAGTGAAGACAGAAATAAGGAAAAATCTTAATCTGCTGGGCTCCTAAATGACCACAACCCAAGCCACAAACCTGGACTGCATTCTGGCAGCAGAGGAGCACTAACCCAATTTCTATGTGTGCCTCAGGCACCTCCCCATGTCAGTTGCCATCACTTACTACATACTGGGGACCTGTGTGTTAACGTTGTACAAAATGAACAAAAGTAATGGCAGCTGATAGCACAGGGCTGCACGTTCCGGAAGCAGTGAAACTCCAGTACAGAGTGTAATCTTATCATGCAAGCTTATTGACCAAATGTGTATGTTTACTGATGTGAACATTCTCATCTTAATGAAATTGATGAAATGAGGGAAATTATGAACACATCTAAGGTATCTACAAGGACAGGACTAACTGCTGATGCCTGCTGTGCTGGGTTGAGGCTGCCAGTGATCAGCTGTCTTTTGTCACTGAGCAAATCCTGTTGACATCCTGGGCAAGATGCAAATCATCTTTCCCCAGGTTTTTATTGCTGAGGAGGACCTTGATTTCAGTGAGTCAGATAAGTGTTCTTTTGTGAACATGTCAGCTCAGATGGCTTTGAAAAATATGTTTCCTTATGAATTGGAGCTGGCTCTCAAGCTTCTTTGGTAAGCACAGTGTACAAATTGAAATACTAATCATGAATCTATGCAGTTAAACCACTTGTACAGATGGGTCTGATGCTGTTGCTTGCATTTTCCCATTGCTACTGCAAAAGGAAGGAACTCCTGAGCTGGAACAGGAGTTTAATAGAGGAAACTATTTGGGATTGCAATGGTCTCTCTAAGAGACGGTTGCTGAGGAAAAGCTCTGTTGGCAAGCTTCCTCTTGGTTTGTGTCCAGATCCTCACAGTATAACTCATCCTAAGCCAACTGAAGAGTACTTTTATACTACCTGAGTTTCTTACCCTGTGCTCTATAATCATTTCTGGTAGCTTTCATCTGTTAATGTGCAAAAAAACCCCATCCTAGGCTGAAACACAGCATTTATAAAACATGTTTATAAATCTGTCTTCCATAAGATTTTTGAACTAATTCATTTTGCCTGGCATAGAGATTTTAAAATATGTAATGGCAAGTTGTGCGTGAAGAAGTACAAGCAAGATTGAAGTGTGTTTGTGGAGACCAGGGAGCCCCTCTCCTAGTTTCAAAAAGCAGCAAATAGATTGTGTGATTTCATAATGCATGGGGTCTTAAGCAAGTTCTGGAATGTGCAATTGTGAAAATTTGTAAAAAATTGAACCCATTTCAATTCTGGTTCCATCTCAATAAACAGATTTTTTTCTATCTCTCCCTTAGCTGAAAGAGCTGGCACTCTTACTATCTGCCACCTTTCCAACACTAGTGATAACATTCAGCATTTGCTGAGTACTTTACATATTTCCCCTGTTGTAAAAATATTAGCTCATTAAATCTTACAGTATTTCTGCAATAAGAGCAGTCATTAGAATCGGCTTTACTTTATGGGCAAGACTACAGGAGAATGGAGAGTCTAAGTGACCTAACCCTAGCAAATTAGTGGCAAAATTTGGATGGTGCTCTTGATTTCTGTATATTCTCTAAAGACTCATGAAAATTATATTCCCTACTCATTCAGCTGAATAGCTGAATAATCCTGAGGTTTCT